>CAEFZP010005653.1:5000-67500 GCA_903064625.1 Mallotus villosus | reverse complement strand
TAAAGGGACGGACAAGCAGGCACACCCTCACAATTTCCCCAGAAATTGCATGCTCTCTAGTTGTAATTATAAGGTCATTAGTTTTGCTATTAAGGCTATTTTATTGAAATACCTCGAAATGCCACACAGTGAAATGTGTCACATAATAATGCACCAGGTTGTACCTTAGAGGGATTGGTGACAGAGGGAAAGAAGGAACGAAGTACCCCGTCTTCAGAGTTTAACGTCAGCTGGGGCCCCACATGCAGCAAACAGTGAATGGGAGATAAAGATATGCAGGTATTCAGAGACAGCTTTACACTTTCGTTTACTGGCCTCATCCCTCCGTCTCTCCCTGCAGCCAATAAGCTTTTATGAGGACCTAAAATGAGACGGATAAATAAGAAGAGAGTGCTTGCATTTTCGCTCGGAAAGACTAGGGGATAATAAGGTCTAAACTTTTTCATTAGTGCCCATTGAATGTTAAATACCCCCCTATAAAAATGTGTGTGTGAGTGCGACACTGTGGAGCTAGGGCTGGGAGGAGAGAGAGGGAGCAGGGAGGGGACTGGGAGGTTATTTCATTAGTGAAGATATAAGTCAGTGCTGAACACCATGATTCTAGGAGAGAGAGAGGGGGGGGGGACTGAGTGTGTGTGTATGTGTGAGAGAGAGAGACAGATAGAGACTGTGTGCGTGATAGAGAGGGTCACAGAGAGAGAGACACACACACAGCGAGAGAGAGAGAGAGAGAGAGAGAGAGAGAGAGAGAGAGAGAGAGAGAGAGAGAGAGAGAGAGACAGAGAGAGAGAGACAGAGAGAGAGACAGAGAGAGACAGAGACAGAGAGAGAGACAGAGAGACAGAGACAGAGAGAGAAAGAGAGAGAGAGAGAGAGACAGAGAGACAGAGAGACAGAGAGACAGAGAGACAGAGAGACAGAGAGACAGAGAAAGAGACAGAGAAAGAGACAGAGAAAGAGACAGAGAGAGACACACAGAGAGAGACAGAGAGAGACTGTGTGCGTGAGAGAGAGAGTCACACAGAGAGAGACACACACACAGCACAGCGAGAGAGAGAGAGAGAGAGAGAGAGAGAGAGAGCTAGAGAGAGAGAGAGCTAGAGATAGAGAGAGAGATGAGAGAGAGATGAGACAAGAGATAGAGAGAGAGAGAGACCCTAGACAGACAGAGAGACAGAGACACACAGAGAGAGACACACAGAGAGAGACAGAGAGAGAGAGAGAGAGAGAGAGATGAGAGAGAGAGACAGACAGAGAGAGAGAGAGAGCTAACTATCGACATACAAATGAGAACAGCTCCTTCCACTGGCAACTTTTAGACTGCACTCATTTGCATTGAAGCAACACAATCTCTCATTCATTCGTCCCTCTACATAACCTTTCCATCCATCCATCCTTGACATCTTTCCAACAACCCCTTCCCTGGAAGTTTCATTCAGCTGGACACTTCCATGACTTCCATGACTGTCCATTGAAGCATTGAAGCGTTTGTGTATTTGTCTTGTTCTCGGAGGAGTTCAGAATAGGATACTCCCAGCTTTGGTATACAGTGCATGGAGTCCTGTGTGTATGTATGTTTGTGTGAGGGGCTGGTTACTGGGAAATCATGTAGAGGTGTGTATTCATATCCACCAATGAAATCACCGACTGAATCGTCTGTGTGCGTTTCCTACAGTTACAAAATGGACCTGATGACAGGATGATGTCATCCTGCAAGCACGTCATCCAGGCCCTCACTGCCCTTTCTCTTTAGTCTTCAAGATCTTCCCTCCTTTAAATCACTGCATTTATAACTTTACACACACACACGTACTCGCACACACATACACAAAGACTAGAATACAACTGGATTTGAATCTAGACGGCAGATATGTAGAGCCCTGAAACAATGTGACAGGAGATTGAAGTCTCTCCACGCTAAACGTGTGTGTATGTGCGCATGCATGCGTGTCAGACTCAAGTCTTTCTTGTTCCAAACACTGGCACAGTGCGACATAAACATAAACACACACAAGCACACTCGCACACACAAAGAGAGAGACTCAGAAAGTGGAACAAATGCTTTTGAGCTGTGACAGTGGCAACTGTGATTCCTTTTCTCTTTCCTGTTCTTCCTGAAATCTGCTATGTGTGTGTGTATATGTATGTGTATGTGTGTGTGTGTGTGTGTGTGTGTGTGTGTGTGTGTGTGTGTACTCCCAGTCTACAGATAGATGTGCAGGAGAATGGTTGTGGTTCACATTGTCTCTGTGTCTCCTCTGTCTCTAGATGATGGTGGATGTTTCATCCACGGGGCTGAGCTGTAGAGCTTTCCTCTGCTCCTACACTCCAAAGCTGCTGGCTACTTCCTTCCTTCTCTCTTTACCTCCGCCTTTCTCTGTCTCTCGACCTCCCTCTCTCCGAGTTCCCTTTCTGCCCTCCTCTCCTGGACTGATTGGCTGACTCAGGGTCCCTGTATTCGTGTCCTCCTGCTCTCTCTTCCTCGACTACCTTTAAATTGGCCTCATACCAACATTTATGTTTCCAATCTATTTGAACTCCGTCTCTTAATCTATCTTTCCGCTGGACTCGTCTATACCCTCTGTTGATCTTGGAATGGCCGTCGGAGCGTTGTCCCTGACCGGGCCTCTCAGACTCCACGCCTCCCTCCCTTTCCATCCTTCTCTCCATCCCCCTCCTCCTCCTCTTCGACCGTGCCCTCGGTGTGCCTGGAAAGCCAGCTCTCAGAGGAGGCCTCCCGTCCCTCCGTCACTCTGCCTCTCTCTCTCTCTCTCTCTTCCTCATGGATAATGCATGGCAAACAAACAGGCATGTCAAAGTCGTTCAGGCGCACCGCTGTCCCCTCCGTGCCACCGACCAGGCGGGGCGGGGCGGAGGGGGGCGGGGGTCAGGGGGGTGAGGCAGGCGACGGGGTCCCTCACTGTCCCCAGCACTGTCCAGAACAAACACACACCTTGGTGGACACGAGGCCACTGGGGGACGAACATCGACCTTAGAGTCCGGACAGCTCTTCCCTCACACCGCACCCTGTGTTCGAATATAGTCTACTGAGCGACGCTGTGGTCCACTTTGGCTCAAGTGTCACTAGAGGGCGGTAAAGAGGCTATATGGTTTGATGAGGAGTGGTTCGTAGGCTTGTCGGGTGTCCTGTAGGGCTTGGGGATGGATGTTTGTGCTTGAAGAGACTTTTACGATCCGACTGTCGCACTTTCACCCTCCACATCGGCAAACGGGCACACACACACAGACACAGGCACACACACACACACATGCACCATTCTAATTTTCCACTTGGCGAAGTCTGGAGAACAGAGCTGGAGCCACTCAGAAGGAAACAGCACTTATATCCTAGTGAACACAGTTTAGAGACTGAGCCACAGCATCATTAATCATGATACCATTTACCACCTCATTGTACACACATAAACACACACACACATCATGCACACACAAGTAATGATAGGACACAAAACGGTATGCCTGGAAAGATTGTAGGCAGTCTGCAGCCTGAAGTGAGCTGATTCATCACATCCTTCAATAGATCAACAGTGTAATGGTACTGGTACATTTAAAAACACTATAGGCAGACACACACGTACACAATCCCACATGTGCATGCACACACACACACATACACACACACACACACACACACACACAGATACATAATCTGTGGCTCACTCTAGAAATAAAGGTGAAAGTCAAAATGTATTTCAATCGAAAGCAACGTCCTGTTGTTTTCTGTCGACTAATGATTGGACTTGACCTCACTAACATGAGCTAAGAAAAGGCTCTGATAAGTTCTGCAGCTCTGTTTGTTGTGCAGACCTGCGGTCAGTCAAATGGCTGCTGCTGTTGAAGCAGTTAGCAAGCACACTCGATACACAATGCTGTTTACTGAAGACAAGGAGTATAAAAGACTATTAAAAGAGATATATTAATTTAAGCACAGACACACTTACTGGTTGTTGTCTTTGCGGTGGTGAGCCGACCAAAGTCTAAGTGCTGTATTATTATATTGTAATTGTATTAGATCACTAATGCATCTCAGAGATCTTTTCATCTGAAATGACTCTCTGAACGGATGAAGTATAAATCATGTATCTACCCTTTCATTGCCCTCTCTCCGTCTCCCTCACAATCCTCTCTCATACAGGCTCACAAACACAGATGCACACACACGCAAGCAAAAACATTTTGCAATTTTGCGACCGGTTCCTATTTGTGCTCTAACACACCAATTAAATATTTATTTTGATGTTTACACGATTCCCCTTCTCTTTGAGGAGATGTCACAACATGTCTTTGAGAGGTCGCATTAATCTTTTAAGTTCTCACATAGGAGGGACCATCTTGCCCGGCAGACAAGGTTTAGTTGAGATAACCTACCTGGAAGATCTAATGTCTCCAAAGTGTGTGTGTGTGTGAGAGAGAAAAGAGAGAGAAAGAGACAGAAAGAGACAGAAACAGACAGAAATACTTTTATATAATATGTAATAGTTGATACAGTCTATAATACTACATTGTATTGTCTGATGTGGACGCAATGTTTAATGATTGTGTTTTTACATTGGTCGTAATTCAATGTAAAATTCAACACTGCGATCGCCAATAAAGACATCTTGTATCTTGTATCTAGAAAGAGAGAGAAAGAGAGTAGAGAGGGATTTTGGACGCCAGACTTCAGTGCAGGTCCAACTTGCAGTATGTTTATTTGTCCACCTAGTGGCGCTTTAATAATGTGAGTCCACTATACTTGTGTCCTCCATCCGTTAGGTGTCAGTATACTACTACTATCCCATTACCACAGGCAAACACAACAAGTGACGAAGTAAATGTGCAAACTTTGAATGACGGCGGCATTTCGGGGACGTCTTTATTTTGAGTACTGTTTCATTATACTAATATGATTAAACTGTAAACCCCTTTTGTGTTTCCCAATTAGTTTAATGCTTGCATCTGTCTTGTATAATATGTAGCTAGGTAGCCAGTCTGCTATATGTTTTGCTTGCTACTACGCACTGTGTGGTAATGAGACAGTAATTATACACCTAGGCTACTGCCTAACCTACTTGGTTCAGGTTTGCCCATGAATCATAAACAGTAATCGAGGGAGTGAAATTATATTATAAACAAATGTTAGAGAAGTGTAAAAAAAAATCTAGCTTTAACTAGGCACGTTGTTAGTAATGTTTCTAAAATCTTGCTGCACTCGTTTTCTCAGGTCCAGAGTGTTGTAAAATTACGTTATGGCCGAGGATGGAGAAGGTAGCAGCCAGCGCCTTCGGAGCTTGAAGAGCCGTCTTATCGAGATTTTGAGTGCAGATCCTGATCATGTGTTGCAGCACGCAGACTCGCTCGGCCTACTTACAGATCAACAGTACAAACAAGTCAAAGCCGAAACAGACCCAAGTTCAAACATCCGAGACCTACTGGATTATGTTATCCAGAAAGGGGATGCGTCTTCAACAACATTTCTAAAACTGTTAAAGGGCAATGCTATGCAAGAAACATTTCCCATGTTGGATTTCCTGTGTAAACTGCCAGAGATCCACAATCAATCTACAGGTAAAGTAACATGCTTCTGATGTCCAACATCATGGGAATCTTACATATTGTAAACTTAATAACAGCTGTTTTTGTGTTGGGGACAGCTGAAAAACAAAGGAAACGAGGGGCTGCTGAATCAGAGGATGTTATACCAGCCAAACAGGCATCCAAGGGTGGTAAGTGACCTTCGGGAGACTCAGTCAAAACACGACGATGCTTAACCGCAGTAACCGACCCATGTGTCCCATCGTGGCAGGCCCGAGTCTGGTAGAGGAGAAGCAGCTGATGAAGCTGGCTCGCAACATTGGGACTTCCTGGAAAGAGATCGGAAGGCTGGCCCTGGACATCGCCACTGTGAAGCTGGAGCAGATCGAGGAGGACCACCCCAACAGCCACAGAGAGCGCGTGTTCGCCATGCTGCTGTGCTGGCGAACGAGCCAGAGGCAGGGGGCCACGGCAGCCCGGCTCCATGCCCTGCTCTGCCAGGACGACGGGGCGCTGCCACCAGACAGTATCGACTTCCTCCTGGAGCCCAGATGAGCCCCGGACAGGCTGCATCCATCATGGCTGTGCCCTCTGCAGGTTTCCCTGCAGCGTTAGCCTGACTGGTGATGACGTCATAGTGGGAACTTTGATCTCAACTTTATATTCCGTAGGCCTATCTTTGTACTCTGGTTTGATGTGTCCGATCATGGTCTAAAGCTAAGTGACATCGTGGATCCCCATAAGCTGACATCTGAACAACAGCAGGTCCTCGTGGTTTACACAATACAGGACCATGAACAATTCCAAACCTTCCAAGGGACAGTTGTCACATTATTATCCAACGATAATAGTCAACTCCAATTATGTTTTATAGTGCTTTTTTATCCAACCAAGATCATGTTATGGTTACTATGTGATGCCTAAATGGAAATCGATGTGTAATTGATTGTTGTCCTTTTTCTGCAGTATGCTGTGTGCCTATTTCCTGTTAGTCACCAAATTATGTATAATTGTGAAAGATGGGGAATGCATAGTGGTGCGTTTATTAACTTTTTTACTAGAATTGTATACTTTGTATTCTGCCTTATAGCGGCTCCTGAAAATTCCAGGAATAAAATAGTCTCATTACGATTACTCATTCATCAACAGTGGGAATGTTTCTCAATTTATGTTCTGTCCCATCCAGAACCTTTGTTGTCCACTAGGTGACACTATACCACGGCCACTCTCGCATCGAAGAGCGTTTCCCTGCAGGAGTCTTGAACATTCGAAATAGCCTGCATGCACAAAATGAAACAAGGTGCACAGTTGACTTTAATGTTAATGAAGTAGTTCAGACTGCATTACTTGGAACACTGATGTGAGCGCAATAGGGCGTCTTAGCTCATGGGAGTAAAGTGTCAATAAGGTGCTGCTTGGGCCATGGAAGATGTAACTCCTTTCTCCTGCAGGCCGGCCAGTCTGACCACCTTTGGATATACAACCCCTGTCCTAATGCCCCATCTCTCTTGGACACCATACCCCCCCTTCTCCTGGATGCCCCTTTCACCCTGGAGACCCTAACCCCCCTTCTCTCCGGATGCCCCTTTTCCCTTGGAGACCCTGCCCCACCACCCCGTACATCATCAGCCCTGGACACCCTGTCCCCATCACCCCATACATATTCAGGACCTTGGGATGACCCACTTCCTACCTTGGAGACGACTTGATTCTGTCCCCCTCCCTGAACATCATCAGATCCTTGGATTGCCCACCCCGTGCCACCACGAATGCCCCGGACACCTATGCCACATCCCCTCCCCCTGGCCTTTTGACCAGTCACCTAACAAACACCTCCTCTCTTGGGGGTACAAGAGCTGTCTCCCAAGCACAGGTAGACAGAATTTGGACTGGGCAGAACTCTCTGATTTCTGTCAAGACTACTTTCTCAACAAAGGCCTTCATTTGATCTATTCTGAGTTTCTGTGAAGCTGCATTGGCATCATCGACTGATTTACTGTACTAGACTGAGAACATCCTGGTTTGTTGTATTCATTGTTGATTGCATCATTTCCTACTAATAAACTACAAAGAACTTGGTCTGGCATGTATCCTTCTCCTAGTTGGACACACCATAACAGTAGCCTAGCCTACATTATCGTATATTCGTATCGTATCATTTTAGCATAAAAAGTGGGTCATCATCTTGTCTACCACGATGGCATGCTGTTACAGGCTGTAGCCTACGCGTTAAATCATCACATACTTGAAAAGCCAGTAGATAGCAGGAAAATCATTTGTGAACCCGCGATATGTTAACAGGGCACAGCTGTAGCTAATTTGCTACAGCTTTCCAAGAAAAGTTCACTGATTGAAAATTCCTTTGGATGTTTTGCATATAGTTGCAGGTTGAAGAATTGCACGTTGTAGGCTACAGATGCAAGTTTACACATACTACTACTCAGATGAAACCCCAAGGTGAGTAAGACATCCAACTGCATGCGATAGGCAAATCATTTGATTTGACATGATGGCAAAAGAGCAATAGCATCACACAGGATTTTACCAGGTTATCTGTATAATATATCTCTTGATTTGAGCTTTCCCCTTCCCCCATTTGCAGGAAACGAAATGGCCAACGGTTTAACTCCAAACAATGGGTTTGATCTGACCGATCCCTCGCAATACCACACCGAGGGCCAGCTCTTTTTGACTGAAGCTTTTAAAATCATCATGACAGAAGTGCTACGCAAGGGTACAGATGTGAACGAGAAGGTCTGTCTATTTGCATAGTTTTGTCCAGAAACAGGTGTCTGCTCCCTCCCTCCCTCAATTGTCACCAATGTGTATGCTTAGCAATAACTGGCATCAAATAAGATGTTGTTTTATCAATATCATGCAGCATCCGCATTAGAAATGGATCATGTCAGAACCGTGTGTGGTTCAACCGCAGGTGTGTGAGTGGCGTGACCCCGAGGAGCTGTCGGCGCTGCTGGACCTGGAGCTGAGGGACACGGGCGAGGAGCAGCCCCAGCTGCTGCAGAGGGTCCAGGACGTGGCCAAGTACAGCGTCAAGACCAGTGAGTAAGACCTCTCCACAGAGGAAACACCTAGTGGTGTACAGGATGAATCCATGGATAGTGTGGATTGACAGGGATGAGAGTTGACCCGACTGAATCTCTCCTATGATGAAGGCGTCAAACGGATTATGTTGGGGCAGTTGTCGATGATGATGATAATGGTATGATTTCCTAATGTTCTGTCTCTTCAGGTCACCCTCGGTTCTTTAACCAGCTGTTTGCCGGGGTGGACTACCATTCACTGACGGGATGCTTCCTCACTGAGGCGCTCAACACAAGCCAGTAGGGGCATTAAAGACACACGAGGCCTCCTTCACACTTAAATATAGCATATCTGTCACCGTAATCGCAAGTGATTAGGAACAATGTCAGTGTGATGATTTCTCCTGCCTCCAAAGCCCACATATTTAGATGATTTCCACATTGGTCTAATGTCAGGACATTTCGATCTCCTTGCCGGGGGTTGTTGTTTCAGATCCCCCCCCCCAATCTGACAGATGAAGGACCTGTGCTTGCTGTCCACTCTCCTGCAGGTACACGTACGAGGTGGCACCGGTATTTGTTCTGATGGAGAACGAGGTGCTGAGGAAGATGCGTGCGATGGTCGGGTGGACCGAAGGGGACGGCATCTTCTGCCCGGGAGGCTCCATCTCCAATATGTACGCTCTCAACTTGGCACGCTACAAGGCCTTTCCGCAGGTCAAAGGTCAAGGGCTCTGGGCCCTTCCACGACTAGCTGTGTTTGCATCCAAAGAGGTGAGGAGGGAAAGCCTGTAATATATGTAACTTCTTCATGCTGTGAGTAAGGGTCCAAATCGCCAGCAGATCCACAGAAATAAAAACTTGACGTCCATAGTCATATTTTCTTGTTTGAAAAGATGTCAGGCCACACTACAAACGTTAAGAAGATGTCTTCCTATATACTCTCTAGAGCCACTACTCTGTGCGGAAAGGAGCTTCATTCCTGGGCATTGGGATGGACAACGTGTTCATGGTGAAGGCTGACAGCAGGTAATTTGGGTTAACTTGGATTAACCTTGCATAGAAGTTGTGTGCGCATTTATTGTTGGTTGACGTTACAAAAGTCTCTTATTTATCTGGGTGTCTTATATTGTCGTTTGCAGGGGTTGCATGATTCCAGAGGATCTGGAAGAGAAAATAGCACTGGCCAAATCACAAGCAAGTTGTTTCCTTTTGTGTTCAACATGTGCACACCTTTAGTGTGGTCTTGTGTTAGTGTGTGTGTGTAGGTGTGCCTGTCCATTGTGTACTGTACTGCATTGTGCCAAGATTCCTACTGATAATGTCAATGGGGTTCACATAGCTTTATAAGGTCTCTTACACCAGCCTCCTCCCTCTGCCAGGGTGCCGTTCCTCTCCTCGTCCACGCCACGTCAGGAACCACCGTGCTGGGCTCCTTCGACGATCTCAGCCGCATGGCTGACGTCTGTCAGAAACACAAGATATGGATGCATGTTGATGTAAGTGCTTCAGATAGCTTTACAATACATGAAGAAATGAGAAACAGTTGTACTCTCACCGTTATCATATCATGATGTTATGGCTGTTGCCAAAATACCACTGTTGCCCATTGACTAGATAACAAGGCAGTGTGGAATTCTGTGATGCAGGCAGCATGGGGAGCAAGTGTGCTGTTCTCCAAGCAACATAGGCATCTCATGAATGGAGTCAACAGGTAGGTGTCATGTTTGTGCTAAAAAGGGGGGGGGTGTTCTCAGGTAGGGGGAGGAGTTGAAAGTGAGGCAGTGTGCCTGCGAAGTGTTGGATGTCTCGGCTCGTCCTGAACGTGGCTGGGCATGCCGACTTGTCTTCAAGCCACGAGTTGCAGCGAATACTAAGTAGTAATGTTCTTCTGTGATCAGAGCCGATTCAGTGACTTGGAATCCACACAAGATGCTTCTGACAGGCTTGCAGTGCTCTGTCATTCTTCTCAAGGATACCACGGTTAGCCAACACAGCCTTGTCAGGCTCGAGTCTTAATATCAGAAGACATCGATGAGCTCCGACTCCAATACCTTTCCACATTGTTTGTCCTTTACACATGCATTTCTACGCGTAAAGTTGTCAGCGACACCCTTTTTTAAAACCTTGTGTTTCTCTCCTCGGGTCCCAGGGTCTGTTGAATCAGTGCCATTCTGCCAATGCCACATACCTCTTCCAGCAGGATAAGTTCTATGACATGAGTCTGGACACAGGGGACAAGTCCGTCCAGTGTGGCCGCAAAGTGGACTGTCTGAAGCTGTGGCTGATGTGGAAGGCTTTGGGTTCTGAAGGCTTGGCGGCCCGTACCGATAAGGCATTTGACCTCGCAAGGTTTGGTACACCTCCCAAAAAAACTTGCATTACCCATAATTTTACTTTATATAATTGACTTTCAAGACATAAATGCTAGCAACAATCGTGCTCGATATCTGCAATGAAAGATCAAAACTGATGATTTTTATAATTTCCATCATAAAAGGATTATAAAGATTGTGCCCAATCTATTCCTGCAGATATGTAACAGAGGAGTTGGTAAAAAGGGATGGGTTTCAACTTCTGGAGAAGGTACGTCAATAATTAATCATCCGCATGCACATACTGTACACGTGTTACAGAGATGATCTGGAGATTTCACTTGAGAGAAGAGCATAGGTCACCCCTTAGTATCCTCCAGTTGCCTTTTGGGGATTTTCCACTGCTTCAATATTTAGCCATTTGTTAGCGTAGCATGAGACCTCTTTCATTCTATTGACCTCCACTCCTACTCCACTGCTCTATCTCCTTGAACAGCCGCAGTATGTGAACGTGTGCTTTTGGTTCATACCACCCAGTCTAAGGGGAAAGGAGAAGGATGCAGACTACCAAGACAGGCTGGCAAAGGTTGGTGTCCAAATGCAACATTGTTGTGGAGATCTAACAGAACGACCACTTAAGCACCCACTGTTCTTGATTAGATTCCTGTTTGTGGTTTTCAGGTGGCTCCTGTGGTGAAGGAGCGCATGATGAAGAAGGGGAGCATGATGGTGGGGTACCAGCCACAAGGAGACAACGTCAACTTTTTCCGCCTGGTGGTCCTTTCTCCTTACGTGTCCCGACAAGACATGGACTTTGTCCTGGATGAAATCGAGAGGCTGGGGATGGATCTGTAACAGATCTGAATGTTAGAGGCCATTACAGGTCATTAACGAATATGTAAATTTATTGTATTGCATTTCTAATGCACGGTTCATTTGATTTATATGTTTGTATTATTACGATGGTAGTGGATGTCAGTAGAAATAATTGTTACATGTTTACCATTGTAACCATTGTTACATGTTTATCTAACAGTGATGAAAAAGTATTATGACAGATTCATTGTATTTGTTTCTTCATACCTACATATACAACCATACAGACCAGCTTTAAATGAATACTGTACTTGATAGTAATGTATATGAATGTATTATTGTTCAGTGCATAAGCAATGTCATTCCATAAATACATACATACCAAATATTATGGTTATGATCGTGATCTGTCTATTTAGGTAAAAGTTCAAACATTATGTATGGCATTGTGGAGTCACCAGAATAAGAGATGCATGTGATTGGAGAGGTTGAACTTCCCGCTGGAAAATAATCCTTACCAACATGGCGGATTATATGTGCCATTATAGCCTGTAGGTGACTACCCTCTCCCCGGGGAACACTTCCGGTAGCGTTTCCTGTGTTTGTAAACTGAGAAAAATTGGAAGTGCGACAAGAAATATTATTCTGCGAAACTTGGAAAGACGAAAGGTAAACGACTTGCGTGATTACGTACATAGAAACAAGCTTTTGTGTTTCAGTATATATAGGTAAAGTATTTTGAAGAAATAAAGCCAATGATACTTATTGCAATTTGTAGTCGGCGCTCAACCCGCACGCCCTGCCTCGCTGTTGTTGTGTTGTCTGGGGCGGGGGGTGGGGGTGCGAGGATAGTTTTGCTCCAAAGCCTACTACCAGCTAGGAAGCTAACGCCAGTGAGATTAACTTGTATGTTGGCCCATTACCCACATGCGTTACATGTTCCGTTTCTGATTCACAAAATAGTTAGTTCAATCCTGTACCTGATTTCCGTCGTTGGCATGATCGATGTGTGTTAGATTTTCGGCCTCAAACTCATTGATTGAAAGCCTAACTGCTAGCTAGTTAGCTTGTTAGCCTGCCATTAATAAGTCATTTTTTATCTCAAGCTAGTAAATGTTGTATTTTAGTTATCTTTATAGGCAGCAACGTTAACTTATTGAGTTTATCTAAATCCTTTATGGTGAATATAAGGAGCCAGCTTCAAGGGAAAATGATGTAAACTAGCTAACAGAAAGATGTAAGATACCCTGGTTTGTGCCTGTAACTGTTTTTGTAGTGTTTATTGCTTGCTTCCTTGCTCGTGTCTATGTTGTCTATTGAGTTTCAGCTTTAAATGTTTAAACCTGCATTTCAGAGCAAAAGTTTTTTTTCTACCCTCTCATTATTCCAGTTTTTTCTTTGACACTAGCTTTACCAGGTTTGTCACTAATATTCAGTTCACCTCAGGAAGAGGTGGCATGCACCAAACCATTGGGTTTCCAAGCCTGCTATTTGACCATGACCAACAGACTTGACAATATGACTAAATTCACTGACACTGATTTTAATTTGATTGGCATCTTGATCCCTAACAAACGAGTCAAAGAAGCGGACCAATCAATCTTGGCTTCACGTCCCTCCTCTATTTTCAGGCTTTGGGCCCTGATGATTTGGGTGGGTGTGGTCTCTTCCAGTACCTTTCATCCTGAGTGAAGTCCCCCCTCTGTTTCCCCAAAACACACCCATTCAACGATGACACACCATCCCAACAACACAGTGCGAGACCATATGAAATGGGTCAGTGGATTTCCTCTCATTTCCAGAATCACCTTCATTGTTTTTGTTTATTTCGAGTCTCTGTGCCTTACTTTCAGACTCCGTAAGCCCTACATGCAGGGCGGGGAGACTTACGTTTTCCTTTACGCTCACTTGTTTTGTTCTAGAGTTTTCTTTTGGTCCCCTCCTAGTCCTAACCCAGAACATTGGCATCTCCCTAACGTGTCCGTCTCTGTTGTCAGGCTGGGCTGCTGGGCTGTGAGGCGGTGCTGTCCAGCATGGCACTGATGCAGGCCAACAACATGACGGGCCAGAAGAAGATGATGTCACCACTGGGCCAGGGACACGGCCAGGGCCAGAGAAGCAGCCAGGAGAGCCACCAGTCCCACCACAGCCAGTCCCACTCCCATCCACACCACCACCACAGTCACCAGGGCCATGGCGGGCACCACGGGCACCAGGCGCACCACAGCCACATGGTCCTGCCCTCAGGGGTGAGCTGCCCGCCCCTGGTGAGCGACTGCACACTGCCGTCCAAACAGCACCACAAGGGCTTTCTTTATTCTTCTACTCCGTGTCGTGTTGTGTCTCAATGCCGTTTCGTTTGCTTTGCATGTAATGCGACCTCCCTGAACACGGTCTCATGCCTGGGTCTGGACTGAGAGACACTGCAGGCGCGGTTCCTCCTGCTCTGTCCTAGACATCCAAGACCCATCCCAGGCGTCATCCGTGTCCAGGAAGTTAGCCCCTCGGTTGGCTCGTTCCATCCTTGTTTTTGCTTTGATGTTGTTTTGTTCCTCCCTCCCCAGTTAATCCGCAAGGATGGAGAGTTCCACTCGTCCCGGCTGCTGGAGGAGAAGGACATGCGGGCGAACCAGAACATGCAACCCAAGAAGAAGCACCGGAAATCGGGGACGCCCAACAAAGTGAGAGAGAAAGTCGAGGTAAGTGTTTCCCCACGCACCACCACAACGTACGCACGCGCCCAAGTCATCACCGACACCAACTTCCTGTATATAGACACAGCTGGATTTTGGACTTCTGAAGAGATAGAGATATTAATCCACCATTGGATTTATCTCAAACTAGGCCTCACCGTGTCCGGGAACACCCCCCTGTGTGTCCCAGCAGGTGGAGATGGACATCGATGGAGACAACTCCCTCAAGGTGCAGAAGAACTTCATCTGCGAGCACTGCTACGGTGCATTCCGAAGTAGCTACCACCTCAAGCGGCACATGCTCACCCACACAGGTGATTATGTCAAAGCTGTGGTTGTACAATGTTCTGTGCCCAGATACCAGGGACAAAAGAATACCTTAAACTCGCAGTAACAAACGTACGTCTGACACACATGGCTACATTCAGGTGAGAAGCCGTTCGGGTGCGACGTGTGCGACATGCGGTTTATCCAGCGCTATCACCTGGACCGGCACAAGAGGGTCCACAGTGGAGAGAAGCCCTACCAGTGTGACCGCTGCCAACAGGTAGGACAACACGCACACCTAACGCACGACCTACGTTCCATTCTTCCCCTGTTCTCTGGTTCCATGCGTTGCGTTTTTTTTTCCCCCTCTCCCTTCTTTCATCCAGAACTTCTCGAGGACGGACCGCCTCCTGAGGCACAGGCGCCTGTGTTCGGTGGGAGGCGTGGCCAAGGAGGAGGGCCAAGCGTGCTGCGAGGGCCGCTCGTACTCCCAGGACCCTCCCTCTCACACGGCTACGTGGAGCCCCCTACAGCCCCCCAGCAACCGCCTGACCGTCTGACCGCTACCCCCCTCCGCCCTCCCTCTCTCCCAGGCCCCCCCCGTCCTCCCTTTAGAGAAACCCCACGCTCACACAAGACGGCAGCCTGACTTGGCTTGCCGCTCAGTGCTGCCACGTGCTGGAGCACTCCAGTACTGCAGCGTCGGCCGGGCCCCGAGCCAGCCGAGACGTGACAAACCAAACATTTTAATTTGTTCTCTCACCAGCTCATATCCTGAGATTGGGATAGTGAATTATTTTGTACTCGTTTTATTCTTGTTTTTTGTAATCGTTCCATAACGTCTTCAATCTGGTACTGACCGAATCAGAGTGGACGGTGGGGCTTTAAAGTAGGCTGTCTGTCTTCTTACCAAGGCAATAACTGATTAATGGACACGAGAAGCCTCATCCCCAGAGAGGTGTGGTGGACCACCTGTAGGTGAGGATCCTCCGTGTGAGGTGGGTGGTGTGTGGTGGGATCCACAGGCCCCCCCTTCCAGTTGGCTTTTCCCATCTATTCACCATTGGGCAATACTGAACAGTAACCTGGAACGAGAACTCTGGTGTCTGCCACTTCCTATGGACAGGAACCGTATGAATGGCAACGTGAGAACACCTGGATCTTTGTGGCCTTGCCAGCACCCCATCCACGATCAAGTTGGTTTTAATGAGACTCTACTGATAGCATACTAGTTAGTTTTCCTACTTGTTTTAGTGAATGGTTTGACAATACTAGTTCACTCGTCGGTGAACAGATCTAGTGACTAGCCGATCCTGCCTTGATGTAGTAATGATCATTCGAGAACGGGGGTCATTTGTTCCGTCGTTTGTCCACACATCCATCCAGCCCTACTTTTGTGTTTGCTTAAAGAATGTTAAAGATGAACTTAACTTTCTAGACAAGATAAGACACTGGTCGGTTAAAAAAAAAGAAAAGTTGTTAAACACTGGTCAGTGCCCATGTTTGCCTCTAAAACCTCCTTGTTGTCGTTTCAGATAACAGACTTTTGTCTTCTCAATTAATTTACAGTTTTGCTCCCAGAAGATTTTTGTATTTTATAGTATTATGTTAATTGTTTTATTTTGTCATGTTTTATTTCTTCTTTTTGAGTTCTAATTGTGTGTCAGCCTGTATGGAAGCCCTTGGTCTCGTCCCCTCCCCTCCCCCTATCACTCAGTGTTACAGTATTCTGATAAGCTGCTCCAACGTCACCTCCCTGTCACGTCTCTGTCGTCCCACAGCGGGAGGACGAACCTGTCAGCATGGACCCATTCTGACTCTGGTCTCTCAACTGGACCACGCCATATTCTGTCTGTTCCTCTTCTTCCTGGCATCTTCAGTGAAGATGTTGACCTAGTAGGGAAGGAAACCCAGGGGATTCTCTTTCCAGTGAAAGTTCTCTGTAAACACTGGAGTGACAAAGGCCCAAACCTAGAGGACACTCGTCAGTTTCAGCAGACGTGCTCTGCGTCGATGGGACTGGTTCGGTAGACCAGGCGTATTACAGTCAGAGTCTTAGTCGCAGTATATCAAAGCAGTTGTGGACCTTTCAGTGAGACTTCATACAGTTTCCCTAGCGCCGATTTGAAGTTAATATATATATATTTTAAAGTGTATTAGGAGTAGAGGCAGCCCTGCCACTAGTGCCCGTCTAGTAGCAGTCATGATTAGTTCTTTTTTTATCATTTGTTTTTTGCATGCATTTGTGATCCCCCAAGATAACTGAACTAAGGGATTTTATATTCATTTTGTTTTTGGTTAAGAGAGTAAGAATGTTTTTTGATAAAGATAACATTTGTTTTTGGAAAAGAAGATCTTTGTTATAACTGTGTTTCTAGTCCTATCACAGGTAAAGTCCATTTTGACCCAGTAAGGCATAATGTAGTTAATGGAAAGTTAGGGCCTCAAGCTTGAATAAAGATGTTTCTCTTTTTAAGTCGGTGTGTTGCTCTAATTCATATGATCCGTCCATTGTTGTATTGATACTTGTCATTGTGATTCAGTCAGATAAATCTAGATTCTGGATATTTCCCACATTGTCATGTTACTGATCTGACCAGCAGATGGCACAAGGTCACATAAATCTGTTGAATGGCATCTGGATTCAGAGCATTTATCCTAATACAAAAGGTTGGTATGAATTTCAAGTTGACGTATTTTTTATTATTTAAGTCTTTGATGTGTTATTCCTAACGACTGATAGTGTTCTGTGTATCTTATATTATGTTTGTTTCTTATGCGACAATCATCATTTCAAGTTTTTTAATTACATCACATCCACCACAAGAGGGAGCTCTATTCTGTGTTGGTCAACAACAGATTTTACCTTTTTTTCTTGGAACTGTCCAGCCCTGCCGTCCAGGAATCATGGATTTTAATTTTCAGAGTATATCCATACTGATTGATTGCTTAAAATTAATTGAAAATACATCGAATTATATAACCTCCAACATTATACAGAATAATGCGAAATAAAAATGTGTGTGTGACAGAGAATATGGCCAACCCTTTAAAAACCTTCCCTTAATTGACCAGCCCTTTAATTAAAGCTTTGGGGTATAGAAGGATGAGATCAGCTTGAAGGCTGCGGGGAGTGTGTGCTTTGGCCCATGGGAGATATTGGCTCCTTCTCTGGTACCTGATTTACTGCACAGGTCCACAGCACTTAACACAGGGCCTTCTTAAGTGAGGGAGAAGAGAAAAGATGGGGGACACCACTTTATCATCGCAGAGAATGCTGAACTTACACAGCTTCGAATGAAGCCTTAAGAGACTAGACTGGAGTTCCATTCAGTAGAGAGGTGATTATAAAAGGTGAGTCTAGTCACTACAAAAGTCTACAGATTATTCAACAGAGTAGGTTAAATCTTCAATACCTATCTGTATCTGCTCGTTTTATTCATGTAAACTCATAATTTTTCATTTTTTAGACAGTTCCTGTTGAACCTCGTCTCTGATAGTCAACTCAAGGCAAAACAAAGTAACCTACATTTCAGTTGGCTACACACTGTTCAACTTCACGCAATTTAGGCAATCTGTCTTGTCAAATGTATTTTTTCCCCATGGTGTTGGTTTCCGTTCTGTTCCTGTTGTCAGATATACTCTAGCTCTCACGAAACCCTTCTAACAATAGCGCCCTTCTCTTTATTCCCGAGGTGTGGAGCGTCTCTTTATTTCGTGTTTGATTAATAAAGGAATCAGGTGCTCGAAAGCAGCGATCGGCTTGCCACCATCCATCACATGTTTGACAAGGCACCTCTCCGTGTTAATTAGCGGTGATATTTAAGTGAGCAGAGGTTTGCCGCGGCCGTCAGCATGGCAGCGCTAGCTCGTCATTAAAATTTCAATTCCTCTGTCCTCACTTTTCATCTCCCCAGACACCCCCACACCCCACCCTTGGCAAGTATGACTGCAGGCAGACTCCAAGTGATGAGAGTGAAATATTAATACAGGAGTTGTCTTCCAACATAAGGGTTCAGTCCTGACTCCTGAGCCATGGGCCTAAGTGATGAATCAATAGTTCATTCACAAATATATATATAATATAAGTTTAGTCAAAAGGCATAAAAAAACGTTTACCTGCAGCTGTTACAATATGACAGATAATATGGTTTGCTAACTTTCATCTTAAAAGGCATATTGTTATTAGTTTCTCTATTAGATATTTGTTTGATTTTGAAAGACATTGGCTACAATTGCCAATGTTTTAGCATTGTGATGCTTAAAAAAGTAGACCATCAACAACTGGAGAACTGTAGCCTACTGGGGAATTTGATCATTGTCAATGAATCAATAGAGTTGTAGGCCTATGCTTATGAAAATGTGAAATGATTAAAATGGTAAAATAACCCTTTTGCTTTGTGGGGGAACAAACACAATAGGCTAAAGTCATTTGCCAAAATGTTTTACATTGAGCTAATTTCTAACAGTAAGAGTGGTACCACAAGGATTATGCAATAATATAAGGAGCATGTTTTAGTAATACATTTAACTTGGTCTTATGTTATTGCACACAGTAGATCAGGGAAACTGAGACTGACAGTTCTCTCCTGGGACTTGCAGGAAATTGAGTCTTGATTAAATGGCAGCCATCTTACTTGTTTGTCTCTCTGACTGACAGACAAAATGGCTTCCAAAGGAAAAAAGCAACAGGCCGGCTTGTTTCATTCAAAAAGATGATGACTAGCAGCCCCTTACTGTTCCGTATTCAACTGCTTTATGACATTTTCAACCCAATTACCTCTGAGCAAGATAAATTAGCACAATAAAATCATTCCCAAATCCTTATAGCCTCATCCCAAGTCAAATCAGGGACCAATATGGGAACAATTTTAGGGTGGCCTACTTCAATGTTTGTTGTAAAAAAAAAGAAGAATGCATATTCATAACCTTGCATTAGTGCATCCACTCAAACTCTGATGCTCTAAATGAGTCTCGTGTTGTTCATTATTTCTCTTGTTTGTCTCTGTTACCGGGGAGACTGCAGAGGGAGCACTGCAGGGGCCCCTAGCAGCTGCCTCACGTGCTCCTAGGTTTGAGTGCTCTTTAACTCTCCATTCACACCCATGCTAGCTAGGAGGGGGGTTGGACTATAGAGGAGTGGGCCCAGCTTAGTTGAGCAGCACCTCATTGTTAAGATTTATCTGGCTCGAGAGTCATCCACATTCCCCTTGACAGAATGGACACCCCGGCGCCCTGCCGACGGTGTAAAAATCACTTTCCAACGGAGGCGCATTTAGCCTCGACAGATACATTAACATGCCGTCGCCCCACACCACCCCATTAATCTGCAGCTTGTTGGGCCGCGTTGGCCCGAGGCGAGGTGGACTCCCCGAGGAACATGCAGCCAGCCAGCCTGTCGAGGCCTGGGTCCCTCAGAGAGGGCCACCACAGCACTGCACTCCAGAGGCTGTTTACCCAGTCCACTCACAGGTCCAACCTTCTCAGACCATCAGGCCCTTATTTAGAACTAGGAATTGAAATATGTCCTTGTCCACATTCTGTAAACTCACAGCTGAATGATGAGAACCTGGGAGAATGTGGAAAGGGAATGTGGGAATGTAGACCACCAGGAAGATCTGATTTGGGACAAAGGTTTGAAAGTCCATGAGGACCATGAGTTTGTTGCCACAAAGTCATGGACCCATGTACTAGCCATTGGCTTGATGGAAGAAATACAGGCATTTTGTGATACCAAAATGGAGGTGGAGTTTCTAAACATTCTGTCTTTAGACTGACTGCATAGCTCACAGTGCTAGCTGCATAACCTGTCAATGAAGCTGTTCCTGACATCAAGATCCTTGATCACAGTGTAGTGAGTGAACAGAGTAATGGAGATATCAAACTATAAGTTGATCAAGTGTATTTCACAGTCTGATCTTCTCATAGACAGCACAGTGACAGTGAGTATGCAATGCATCTCTGAGCTCCACGTTCACACGCCCTTCTCTCTCACAGAGTTACCCAATCACAAGGACCGATCCACTCCAGGGCTTCCCTCTCCATTTTCCAGCAATTTTCCACCCGAGCAGACCGCCATACGGGAGGAGTTACAGGGTGTGGACGGATCAGATACTGGAGGAGGGGATGACGCATGAATCCTTGGGGGCTTTGATAGACTGGGCCGACCTTGATTTTCACCCTTGGAGATTCTCCCAGGTCATGGCCGTTCCCGCGGCACATTCTTGTTCCTTTGTGATCTCTGGGGATAAACTGTCAGCCGGATGAAGAGATAGGCCCTCATAGATGGATGATGTGTGTGGCTCCATGCTCCCATCCTACAGTGCACAGCAGTGGGTAGATAGAGTCAAAGTGACTTTGACAGTTTGCTTCTGTTGATTAGCTATGCAATAAATTGATTTACCTTCTATCGTTTAAGGTCCTTTGACCTATTATAAGTCATCTGCAGCCTCACTGATCCTATGATGTATGTGGGAGTAAAGGTGTGGCGGGATGGGAAAAGGAAGGATGGGAGAGTTGGATGGGTGAGGAGGAGTTCAATGATAGTGTCCACTCATCCTTGACAGAGTGTAGACCATAGCCGCCCTAAACTACTCACTTTAACTGTGGTAGAGACGGATAGAGAGGGATGCAGCGGTTCTGATAGAGCGATTTGCTGGACAACTTAGTAAAAGGTGAGGCTTTGTGTGTGATGGGATTTAAAGTTCAAGAAATACCCCCCAACCTTGAAGACAATCTCAACATTATCATACAATAGGGTAGTCCAGCAATTTAAAGGATACTGTAGGTATCATGTTGAATCGTGTACTCCTGAGAAAGACACTATATTGTCATTTGTATTCTTTGTAATTATATAGCTCTTTTCCCCAACCCTCCAGCAGGTCTCTCCTCCTCTTGTGACGTCAGAAGTGTTACACACCAGCGCCATCTCCCTTCAGGGAGAAGATTTTTACGATTGCAACCTGACACCATTTCTGTGTCCTATAAGCGACAGAGCCGTAACTCACTTCAAAGGCAGCAGGCATCAAATCACAGCGCAGCCATAAATTAGCCTGTCAAGTCTTGGCCAATGAGAGCAAAGCACTAAATCTCTGCTGTCACGCTGGCGGCCAATGAACAGAGGACAGCGGTAAATCTGCCAAGGCTTCGTCTGTTAACGGCGCTGCAGTGTGGTGTGGTTGGGGAATCCGTAGGGAGGGTGGGGGAGAAAGTGTGTGAGAGAGAGAAAGAAGAAATGACAGAGGGGGAGGAGGGGAGAGGATAGAAGGCTCAGATGGACGCTGCAGAATAAACTGCTCATTTTCTCTCTCTCCCTCTCTCTCCCTCTGTCTTTTGTTAGGTGGAAAACCCACAACTGAGCACAGCTTAGTAAAATAGCAGAGCTCAGACTGGGCAGGTGAAGGAATTTGGGGAATAAAACAAGACCAAACATGGCCACAATGGAAGAGAAACACATGTCCTGCAATGGCCGTTTGGGGGTAGAATAACACCAGAAACAGACGTCTGGAACCCTTAACTGCCACCGCAAATGTCTGTTGTCGACTGTCTACAGTGAACTTGAGTTACAGCCATATGAGGCCATCAGCTTGTCTGCTCCCTTTGACCGCTGTATTGCACTAACCCTGTAACCTCAGGTTGTCAGGAAATGGCCCATTCGGTGTTCAGCCACTGTAGCAGAGACTGGAAGTGGACACGAGGCAGGCTGTTGGAGGCCCCAGATGTGTTCTGCTAGATCCTGCAGGCAAGCAAGATGAGGAGCGGTGTAAGAGAGGCCACTGCAGTATGGAGGAAGCCAGGCCTGGGGGAGGGTTCTCCTGGCTTCTAAATCAAAAGGAGGAGGGTGGAGGGGAGAGGCAGCTCCACCCACACAGAACATTACAGGCTGGTGTTGACTGCATGAGGACTATGTTCATGTCTCACAGAGCCAAGCTCTTTCTTTAAAGTATAGGGTATAGGGATGTTCTGTGTGGCTACCAATTTATTTTACAATCAGTACAATTCAGACATGAAGTTGCACCATAGCCATACTTTCTGAATGCACTTGAAATGGTGCAATAGGTGGGACACTTCATCCTTGTTCTTCCTGAAGATGTTTTCATGAACTCAGCCAAAGTTCAATATTGTGAAACAGAAATGGATGAATAGCTGTGCAGTTCTCTGAAAGGTTATTATTCAAGTGAAAAAAAGAAACAGGTTCTCACATCGAACTATACCAAAGTGGCAGCCAATAAACAAGTCACTATCATTTTCCAATCATAAATTAACACCAGATAAAATATCAGCCAAAAAGGAATTATGGTCACCTTATTTCATACTTACTACAAATACAATGGTTTCGTATTTTTCTGGCGAGAAACAAAAATAGCACGTTGAATTACGACACAGGGTGGACAGAAATGCCATGGAGGTGGTGTTGTTTTTGGCTGGCTTGTCCAGCGAGCAGCAATGATTCTCCACTCTATAGGCATCCATAAACAGGCCCCTGTGAGGGCAAGCTTGTCGTAAAGCAGGTCAGACTGCGGTGGAACTGTCGACGAGAGGAGCGAGGGGACGGTCCACCCGTGACTCGGACTCACATCTCAACGGAATCAGAACCTTTTCCTCCCAAACACAAGCGCGCCTTTAGCATCATTCCTAATCGACGCATTCTGTCTGCTTCGAAAGACATCCTCTGATACGTTCATAGTTTGCTGCCAAAACACTGAACCACACAGGGCAAGCCAAACAACAAAGAATACACAGTGTGTCAATGGGTGATGTATGTTATGGTCTGACATAATTCACTAATTAGGTGACGACCGAGTTATAATTGTGTCATTTCATTTGAATGTTTGCGCTGTGGTGAACCTCTTTACTGCCACTGCCTCTGGTGCCTGTGTTGTCTCTCACTGAGGAATACCATTTAGAGGGAACTGGAGCACACACTCTCGATGACATAAAGACTCTGTAAGCTTGCAGATGATGATAATTTATTGACACTAACTCACACACTCCCGACACGCAAACTCTCACTCGTCCTCTCTGGCACACAGCACACACACACACATGCAGTCAGACACTCACTTTCGGCATCGATCAATTATAGGGCTCCAGCCCACACGTCTCTGACAATTTTACAGCATGTTATGTACAGCATGTCAAGTCGCTGCATTTCAAACTATTATACTCATTCCTGTATAATTAATATAAATTACCTCTCTGGCTTTTTACGACAAGCAACTGTAATTAGTGGATGAAAGCAGGTCGTTGGCTGCCCCAAGGTGTCGCTGGGCTATCTGAATAAGAAGCTGGGGAGGGGGGTGGGACACGCTAGGCACCTTGGGTGGGTTTCATTTCATCCCTCTCTCTTCCCTGCTGTGGCCTCATCCAATCATGCTTGTAGCAGCCATAGCTCTGCTAACCTCATCCTCTTTAACCTTCACCACCTCCCCCTTCCCTCTTGCCTTGATACGACCCACTGGGATATAAAGGCCAGATTGTTGTTTTGCATTATTGTGAAATGCCATTCACATTTAATTTGGGATCAGTAGACTGCTTCCTAGTTGAACGCACAACCACACTTGTTGTTTTGTTGTAGAAGCCTAACTATTCTTATTCTGATTCTCTCCTTGTCCCAGACAAAACAGCTACTGTAAGTCATCTAGCCTAGCTAGCAGAGACATTGTGTAGCTACACCATGAAAGGGTCTGACTGGCAGCTAGCCAGGACGATAGGTCCACAGGTCAAAACCAATAACATTTCATTAACTTGTGTTCCTCTATCGCTCCCTTTCTTTCGCTCTACTGGCAGAGAGCAACGAAGAAGCCTGTTTGTCATTGTGGTCTCCCCACAGTTAAACAGTGATTGTCACTTAACAGACTTGCATGTAGTAGTTCTGGAGCTTTGTGGACAATTAAAACAAGTTCAATCAAGCACAAAGACCTACAAGGAGACAGGAGTCCTTTAGCAAGACGAATCACCTTTCAGACAGAAGGGCACTTCTAAATTGGTCAAATTAATTAACATTTGAGGTTCGCTCAAGGATGGCAGGGTTTCACTTCATGTAGTTACAACTTGCAGGGATGAGGTGATGTTTCAAACCCCCCCTCCCCCCATCCCCCACCTTGCCGTGTTTATCGGCAGCGACTGGAACTCCCCCGACTGCTCCGGGGCGTGCGGAGCCCAGTGTCTTCACTCTCCTCCTTTATCTCCTTCTCCGTCTTCCTTTGATATGCGAGCCAAATCATGATCGCATATCAAATACATCAGAGAGTAGAGGGAGCGGGGCCAAAATCAAGAGTGCCGTTCCACACCCATTGTTTTTCTTCGTAGAGATATGGGCCCTCTCTGCCTTCTGGCCCCCGTCCCATCTCTTCCTGTCCAGGACAGGCCACATCTGGGATGGCCTGAGACAGAGTAAGAGCGCCTGGGGGGAAATACCCTACTTACAACCCTTATTTAAATAAATGCATCTTTCCTTCATTCCCGATACACCCCCGCCCCTTCCTTGAGGTCATACACGACAGGATAGGTGAAAGCTTGTTCTCATCTGCTTCCCTGCTCCACCAATCCTGGGATATGAAGGACAGGATGGATGAGTTTTACGATGACTCCGTCGGGACTGTAGTCTTTAAAAAGCAACCATCTGGATTGTAACCGGTACCTTCCATGGGTCATCTTGGGAATCTGCCCCGAGTGCAAGTTCACAGGTAGATGAAGAGCAGACCACAGTGACAAAAACTATAGATTGACATTGAAGTGTTACCTAGACTGCAGTTTTAGACTCATGATGTACTGCCTATTTCCCCATCCATCGTCTCTGGAGGGCATTGTTCATTTGCATTGAAATAAGGGTATGTACCTGTATATGTCAGCAGCTTCAGGAAATCAAGATTCATGTTGCTTCTCAACAGGGCATTGATGGTACGTGTGGGAACAAGACTGTATGGAATCGTGATTGCAGTTATAACGTATAGGTGACCTGACACCATTTTATTTATGATTCGGCATTCATGTAAATCTCCTATTGTTGTGTGCGTGTAAGGTTATGTCCCTGTGACTACACCTCAAAACTGTGCTGTGATTCACTGACCAGCAGAGGGAGCCCTATTCACAAATGCACACCATAATCCACAAGTATACCACAGCCCACAAATGCACACTGAAATTTGTTAATGTGTAAAACAATCTCCAAATCTGTAGTCACAAAGGCAGGCCTTTCAATTAGCTGTTTCAGTGCGCATTTCTGGATTGTGGTACCCATAGCCCCTGCACCAAATGTAATTGAAGAGTCTGTTCAACCATTCCATTTATATTTATGAGTGATCTGGAGATGCAATTTACTTGGATACAGAGTTTCTGAATTTAATTTATTCAAAGTATTTGATGACAGATGATGACATGAGCATAACACACTGCATCTGACAGACAGATTTTCATTGGAAAATTTCACATCACCTAGAAATGTCTGTCTTGGCCTTTCATTAAGGAGACAGTACTTGATGGACTGTACAGTACTTTGAAGAAGAAAAAAAACCCTGCCTAATATGATCATATGTCTGCACTAACTGGTACATGGAATGTTAACACAAGTGATGGTCACAAAGTTTTTATGGATGAGGGAAAAAAACTCCCGAGCCATTTCAACCCACGACCCGTGCGGTGGTAGGAATGTGTATCATCCAGTATCTAACAACCCTCACACTATTGTTTCACATGGTAGGCTATAGACCTTTTTCTTTCTGATCTACATACGAGACGTGATTGGATGAGCCACTGCACTTGTCATAGTATCGATTGGAGGACAGGTTGGCAACGTGGAGGCAGAGTGGGAATGGAACTACATCGATATAGCGGTGCGTGTTGCCCAATCGCTCCTATCGAAGCAGAGACCATTTGATCTGTTCTTTGGCAGACTGCAGCACCTATGGATGAGAACATGCGATCGTGAGAAACAGACTAAAAACACACTGAGCCAACGCTGCACGAATGATTTAACACGATACAAAAACGGCAACAATGACATTTAAATCAAATGGCATACGTGCGAGAGAACAATGGCTAATTCTAAGGATGTAAAGCGAGTCCAAATCAAGCCAAAGAAATTACGATATGGTTCGACAAAAGTTTTACAGACTGCGAGAGATGAGTAATGCCAGTAAAGGGAAATATGCAGGAATTAATTCATCATCTTAATTTGTTGAACGAGAGGCCAACCATAACCATAAAGCATGAAGAAGGGGAGCAGCCGTTAATCACCGCCACAGAAGGGATGGCGGCAGCCTGTCACAGGCCTCTTAAATGAGAACATTAATCAGGGGGAGCGCACCGCACACCCTCGCACGCACACACAGAAACGGAATCACCGCTGGCTACTGACGACTAATAATTGGTAATCATATGCAGTTGGTGATCATATTAGAGTTGCAGAGTGGTTTCCTGGTGCGCACATCGCAATGCTAGAAGCGAGGTGATATTAAAATCCAGTTTCCACACATATGTCACGAGTAAAAGACATGGGGCATCGATGCTGAACAGTGCTGGTGTTTTTCCTACCTGTGTGACTGTCTGCTCTGTTAAAGGCACGTCATCGCCCTGTAACAGAGAAGACACAGACGGGTTTAGATTAGAGAAAGAAAGAAAAAATGGTCAATAACAGGAAGTGAGGACAGGAGAAGAGCCTTGTTACCCTCAGCGCCACACGGTGGACCACCTGCTGTGGGTCGCTTTCCAAGATCACCCTGCAGGGGGAGCCAGAGATACAAAGACTGATGACTACTGTCAAATGTGACTGCAAGAAACCAAACCACAACTGACATTTATATATATATATAGTCATAGATTTTTCTTTAAGCTCACCCCCCATCCACAATCTCATCCACTGCCAAGAAGAGACCTTCCATATTCTCCAACAATGCTCTCCTCTCCACATTCTTCCTGCAAATGGACAGAACAGACAGGATATCATTCACATGCAACGTCCACATGTACTGAACACACACAACTTGATGCCCTGTTATATTGAGCTCTCACCTCAGCATTTGGCTCAACGAGTCAAACAAACAATTTAGAACGGCCATTAACATCAACTGGGAAAGTAAAAAAGAAATAACACAAAGTTTAGATTTGAGTTAAGCACAGCTGAAGACATAACGTTTGGATTTGAGTGAAGCACAGCCGATAGGAATAAAGTTGGCAACATTTTGTGAGGACATAGTTCACCTCATTTTCATGGGAACTTCCAATAACATAGAAGAAGAGGTCTATGTTGCTCTTGTAGACCACTGTGAGACCCTCAAGTAATGCTATCTCGCCTAAGGGCAATCAAAAACAACACAATGATGCATAATTACAGGGACCAGGTTGACATCTGATGATTCCTTGTGTATGAGCTTCTTACTGTCAGTTCGATGTGTCTTGGTAAAGATGTTCTTCTCAAAGGCTTTTTGTTCTTTCACTGTGGGGTATGTCTCATCATAATACTAACGAGAATAAAAATGCAGGTTAGAGGACATTTAGATTACTGTAGTCTCGTACTAGGGATTTAGAATGTGCGTATTATGTGATTTAATATGGGCTGAAGTATCTCGTCTTTGAATTCCGTCAGACACACAGCTAGAAGAGCTAGCCCATTTCAGTACAGTACAGTATACATCAAGAACTAAATCGAACTCTTCATACCTTTGCATATAGTCTATCTCCATCATTGTCCAGAATGAGCACGGCTTTGACTGTGTACAATGAAGGCTCCTGTCGAAACAAGGAAATACAATGCTGACACTTTAAAACCACTCAGTCTGGTTTGTTTGGCTAGCTAAATCAAGACGGTTAGCTATGTGAAAGGAAACCCGTTTAAACAGGTCAACAAGTTTGTCCAACCAATTAAATCTGTCTGTTAGCAAACTGATGTTGTCGGCAGATTAGCTGTGTCGACAATAAAACGTATTTTGGAGAGTGTATCTACTACTACAAGTCAGTCGCTAACACCACGTTAGCTGGCTAGCTAGCACATCTTGTTGTTAGCAAGCTACAGTAGCAAATTAATTTTGCTACAATTTCCGCAGTCAGGTCTCATTTTAATCTATCCTGACTCTATATGCCAATAATATTATAAACACATTGAAAAGTACACATGTAGATATGCATATATTAGAATTATTACCAGTATTGCGGAATCCATCGTCTTCTTGCCACGTACAGCTAGCTAGCTACTATTACCCTGTTTCGCTAAAGACTACAATTCAATAAGTGCTAGTTGAGCTAGCTAGCTAGCTGGATGATGACGTCAGTCACTGACTGTCATCGACCAGCTCACATCCTCTGCCAGGGTTCTGAAGCCAGATATATCGATTCATGCAGGCTTCAATCTGAAGTGAAGTTAAAGTTTCGTAATTGGTTTTGAGTTGTCGTCATTATGTGCATATTGATATAGATGGTAATTCAATAATTTGTGTATGTGCATAAAGAGACTATAAAACAAATAAAATCAAGGTTATTATAACTGTTAACCTCTGCCAGTTGAGTTGATTGTGCGGCTAAGTTTGTATTTACTGTCACTGTCCTCTCCTCCAACCAATCTCCACCACATCTTCTGGGAAGCATCAATCTACAAGCTGAGGCCAATGGTACGATGGGGATTTCCCTTTGCTATCCCACTCTATATAAATAACCAGAATAAATCTGTCCCATATTATTTTGGTGAACATTAATCATAATTAAAATTAAAGGAGTATAGGCCTACAGAAAGGGGACTGTGCTGATAGACATATAGCGAATTTATCTTTAACAGAATTAATGGTTTCTGGGACATGGAAGCTATAGGCCAATGATTTAAACTGTAAGCAACAGAAATGTGGGTAACCATCACATTTTGCAATGTGGCACTGTATGCTCACAATGTAATCTAACCACTATGATGTTGTAATTACACTTGAAGTCAAAGGAAACTTTCTTAACTGTTGTAGACCTAGTGGGGAAACCCATGTTTCTCAATTTTTAAACTGTAGGCTACTAGATTTAACATAATTAAACATCTTGAAATCAATCACAACTCAAAATGTTCATTCAGCCTCCTCATAAAGTAGGCTAACATGCCTTAGTGTTGTCACATTGAAGCGGTGTATTATTTCACTCAACCTTGACTTGATGAACTTTCATATATTCAGAAGATCACAAATCGATAAATGTATAGCATCAAATAGTGATCAGACATAAGATAATAATAATAGTAACAATATGAAAATTGAGGAAAATTATGAAAAAGAGTGCTGTATGTCCTGTGGGTGTGTACAAGTTGCATAAGCACATATGGATCTTGGGGTTGGTGGGGGAAGTGAACTCAGGGTGGAGAGGCAGAGGGAAGGGAAGGGAGGATGCTGGGTGGCGGAAGCACTGCGGAGGTCTGATAAAAGCAGCTGTGGGTGCTTCTGCAGGGACCTGCTAACTGTTGTGGTTACTGGCAGGAGCTGGGGAGTGGAGAGAAACCCCATGCTATCACAATGTCCTTCCATCCTCCCCTGTCTTGCATCACTGTACACTGCTGCACACACACACACACACACACACTCTCTCTCGGCGTAAGAGCAGGCTTTACCCATTCATATAGGCAGACGCCACAAATGTATGTGACTGATACACTTTTGGAAGAATACACGATGATTTCATGGATTGCTGAATGTCTGTAGTGTTATAATATAACGCACACATGGGAACACTATTCACACTTTGTCCTCCCACGCTATGAAACTGCCTGCCTCTTCCCAGCAACGCCAAAAACATTCCCTTCAAGAGACCACAATCAAGGCAAAAAATACTCTCTTTAGTGGTCAGAGATATACAGCCCTTCTTAAGCAGTGTGTTTTTAGATGGTTGTTAGAGCATGACCTCAAATGCCATATTTCCCATCTTTAATGAGTAAACGGCGATCACAATCAACTGCCATGTGAGAGAAGGAGAGGAACAACCAAACATATCAAATACAAGGGGAGAAAATATTGTCACCTGACTCAAATGAGACTGATCTGAGCACAGGTGTTGTAGCCCCCAGTGTGTTCTTATGGTCAAAACAGCACTTCAGGTGGGTAGGTCAGATGTTCCTGTGTGTGGCTCCGTATGGCTCAGAAGGACTTTTAATAGAAACTCGTTGGTTTAATAGAAAGGGTTGGTTACCAGACCATGAAGTCACTAGCTACGACAGATATACTGTTGTGGACAGTGGCAGTCTAACAATAGCAGAGGGTCATGTGCAGAGACGTTAAGAACACAAGGCTGAGCGAGAGAGCTTCTCTGAGGAGACACTTAAAAGTCTGAAAGAAGTATGTAAGAGACCAAATAACAGCAAGCCCGCATGTCTAGAGAGTGAGTATTCAGCTGGGAACCTCGACCCTGTTGCCAACCGCTGTGGTCGTTGTAATCACAGCCCAGCTAGTTGGCCCGCAGCTCCAGTGGTTGGGTAAGGGGGCTGGGTGCTAGGAACTTGGGAGCATTGGGAAGTCCCTTCTTTCATGATTCCTGGTAGACATCCACCTCCGTCAGCCACCTACATTTTCCATGTTAGAACAGTGACATGAAAACCATGATCTGTGGCGTGGAGGGCGAAGATGTCTGGTGATGACCTCTTCCTGGGTTGTCCTTTGATAGAAGCAGCAATAGTTTTAGATTGACGCATGTTTCATTGAATGTAAACATCCTTGTTTGTCACGAGATTCTTATTTTCACGCAGACGTTTGAGAAACATATTCACACATCTATAGACCTGACATGCTGCACGTAAAAGTAATCTGAAAGAAATCCTTCAAACAACTTAATGAATTGCCTTCACCTCCAAATTACAATAAAGATTCTCTACTGTCTTCACTATGGTAAAGTCTCTAAAAAAGATACAACTTTGAGATGTGCTATGAATCCTAACAAATATGGCATACAAAGAGGTAACAATGTGAGATGTCTTTATGTAATATACCCTTCTTAAATGCAGAGAGGAAGGGGGATTTTGTGGTTCAGGATTGTAATGGTCACTTGCTATGTAAGACACGCTCCCCTCCATTCTCCCCCCTGCTCCTCTCTCTCCCTTGGTGGTTGCTCTGCCAGATATACGAACAATGTGGCCTTTCTTACCTGCTGGAGGTGTACATTCCATCCCTCACTAAACCAAGTCTTCATCCAGACTCCAGCCCACCCCCGCCTGCACAGGGCCCTCACAGCAATGCCAGCTTCAGCTCCAGGTGCTCCCAGTCACACTCTTCATATGTGTGCTAGTCAGCACAATTTGTAGAGGCACAGAACTTAGGGTTGTGTTAGGGGTAGCGGGGATAGCGGGGTCTTGCCTGGCTTTGATCAATAATAAAAAAATATATATAAGTATTACCTTTTTAAACATTTGTAAACATGTTTGAACACTAGCCGGGATATATTCTGGGGTTTGCCAGACCACTGGCTTGTGGTTTGTATGTGGAAAAAAAGGGAAATTTTGGGGTGGGATACGAGAGGGCAAAAAAAGTGTGGTGTTGTGTGGGTGCTTACAGGAACACTGCTCTCATCACAGACCCATCCCATTTATGCCGGTGACTGACTGTGGAGCGGGGCAGAGAGTGACAGACACAGAGAGAGAACGAGAGAGAGAGAGTGAAAGCACATGTATTTTTTTTGATGGTCGGTTTTAAAAAGCAGACAAATGTACTGCCCAGACCAAAGAGATTGAAGACTCCTGTTAGTCTGTTAGCTCCATCACCACAAGGATTATGTTCCACTTCTGAGGACCTTTTTGTCTCCGAACACCTGTTGAAGAAACAGAGAAATGTTCCTCAGGTATGTTTCCTCAAGCCCTGCATTCCCTACACAGCTTTCCATAAACTGTTTTTTTCTTTGCGAGGTCATGCTAAAACATTGCTTCTTTCAGATCTTGAATATATAAATGGTTTTCTGGACATGATATCTATGTAAAGTAGTTTAAACATTATATTGTCAAACTGTGTTTCTTTAGAAAGACACATAATGTGTCTTTATAATGTGTTGAAGTCAAAGTATATTGAATAGTTTTAAAACAGTTTGTTGTCCTCAAGGTTTCCATTATCAATCCCTGCTACTCAAATTGACCACTGCAATGACAAAGAAGTCATCTAATAAATAACACACCAACTTCTACTATCCCATAGTCTTAAGTGATTTTGAAAAATGCCTGTTCATGGATTACTTGTACATGGTACATATGGAACTTGTACACTTTAGCACTCAGTCATTCATTAACAATATTCTTAATGCTTGGCCTACAACATTTATCACGTTAAAATAAGGCAAACTTACAACTCAATGACATGGTTTACCATTAGACATCCATGTCTCCTTGTGTATGACAGGAAACAGCTTTATCATAACAGTGGTGAGGGCAGGATATGAAGGGATGTCACAACAAGCCCATGTTGGTTACAATAGGCAAGGAAACCGGTTCAGGATACATAATATCATACGATAAATACTAACTGAATTGATAGGATAAATAACACCCCAGGGTCATGGATCATAAATCAACAACTATTGTTTTGGAATGGTTGTGATTACATTAATGATACTCTTTCCCCTAAGCAAATGAATGCTTGACACTAAACATCTCAAACCTCTGGTCATAATATTATGTTTAGATGACTGTAATACTATAAGTATACGCATCATGTGGGAATATTGGCCTTTATTATACACCAAGGGATTCAGGTGTCACAGGTACCTCCAGGACATCCACATGACTACATGTGTGTGGATACATACACATGTGTGTTGAACACACACACACAGTACTTCCAGGACTGTTAGCCGGGACGTTCACTTTCAGAGGAGGAGGAGGGGGGGGGCTGCTGTCTTCCAGCAGATTGTCTTATCAGGCCCTGGCATGGTGGCTCCCAGCCTAGCTGATAGGAGGAATTAACCAGACCAACGGCACGGCGGGCTTCAAATGTACCAAGAGTCCATCTATGAAAATCCCCCACTCATTCACTGTCAGCGGCAGGGTGGTGCTAGTCGGAGGGTGGTGAAGCAGGATCGAGCCTCTCTGTAGTAGTTATGTTCATAGTATAGGTATAGTCTAATAGGATTGTTCTTTCCTGGATGTTTTCAGTGGTTGACATATTGTTAAGAAAGTAAGGGTATGTCATGTACTTTGAATTGCTGATATCTCTATCTGTCATCCCCAGGAGGGCTGGCTGTACCGAGAGTCTGTCCTGAATGTGTTCGACAGCCAACTATCTGCTCCCTTTGAGGAGAAACTGTGAGGTCGGTCCACGCCACGGATGGAGAAATATACTAACACTACTAACACTGTAATGGCAGATATTGTATATAGTCTAACACTGATGTAATACGTTTTTTAATTTATTGAAAGCTAATTCTAGATCTAGGTTTGATCTATCTCCATAAAAGCACCTCTGCTGATTGTATCTAATTCTATCTGTATGTGAAACAACGTAATTGCATCTTATATGGTATATGTATCCTATATGTACTTACAACCTGCCCAAACAAATCCCAAAGGTGACCAGTCCAGCCCTGTGTCCTCCGTCACCAGGTACTGGCTGCCCCGGGGAGGCTGTGCGGGGGAACGTCCATGCTGACCAGCGCCTCTGGAGCCAGACCACATGGAGGCCCCCAGGACACAGACATGGACTTGGCCTGGCAGGAACTGATGGCCATCACAGAGCTGCAGGTGAGCATAGTGACTCCGGTGTCTCTACAACACTGATTTGACAGGATACAGGATAACTGATTTGCTTACATACATTTCATACAGCATTTATGAATCGTAATGGTCACATTTGTTGACTGGAAAACCTCACCTCACATACAAGACACCAACCAGAACAGACCTTGACGTTTTGAACCTAAGAAGTCCCTAGTCCATGAACACAGAAGCCAATAGATACACCTCAAACTCAGTGCATACCTTCCTGAGCCTACCCCGCACCTCCAGACCAACACACACTCAGGTGAGGCTGATAACAATGGGCCAATTGAGTGATGGCAGGATAAAGACACAGGGAGAAAGAGGGCCAAATGCTGTATGTTGCGAGCAGTCCCCTGCACGGCACAATGACCATCTGTTTCCACATGAAACCTGATCGCAACTGGAGAGACCTTCAGAAGCTATGGGTGGCACAGCAGTGTGTGTGTGTGTGTGTGTGTGTGTGGAGGAGGAGGGGGGGGGGTATAATCCACTTTGCAATGTCATGTCTTGATGTGATGCATTATAGTGATATAGATGAGATATCAGCACAGCATACCAAGGCAATAATGCTCCTCAATATGCCATGAGTCTATAGCGCTGCTATATTGTTTTTATAACTAAAGCGACTGTTCAGCCTAACGCAGAATTGATTACGGATTGATTATTTCAATATAGCAGGCCCTTTTTTATGACTGAACCTGCCTTCCAAAACATATAAGGCCATTCCAAATCCAAGATTGAATTACATCTTTCAAATAAAATAGTACTGCATCTTACTTTCCTGCTGCAGGAGTTCCAGGTTCCTGGTGAGGGTCCTTATGAGGCCGTCCAGTACCACCCAATGGAGACAATAGTGCCTCTGGGATCGTTTGAGGTCGGTCAGACGCCCCAGCCCCTCTCGTCTGGCTGTGACCTCAACTCTGTGGCCACCGCTTTCCAAGGATCCTACTCTGATGTGATGCCAGCCTGCCAGCGTCTAGGCACCGATGCTGAGAGACAGTACGTGCATCCTGGGTCTCAGCTCAACGCCAGGCTACTGTCCGCTCCTTCTAATCTCCTGCAGCCTCCACTGACCATGTGCCTGCTGGACCATGTGAACCTGCCATGTGTTGGCGAGGGGCATGGGAAAGACACAGCTGGCCTCACGCAGGGTATCAGTTGCCAGATGCCTGGGAGTCTTCTACACGGACAGACTGAACATACACAGGCAGGTGATGATCTGGAATCAGACTCTGGTCTATCTCTGGGCTCCAGTCCTCCTCTGGCCTCTCCAGAAAACGCCATGACTGCGTACCAGGGCACAAACATTGCCCTAAACTACAATGATGGGGAGATGGAGAGTATGGGTGAGGGGAGTAGGAGAGGAGGCGTTTTGTACCCAATGGACTATCAGCACCCCAATGAGTCTTACCATTACCATGGAGCCCCGTCTTCCTTCTTCTCATCACAGCCAGGTTCAACCCCCCCACACACACACCTTCACCTACAGCCCTGTGGGCCTTCGAAACAGCAGCAAACTCTCTCTAGTGCCTTATCTGACTTGTATTCAAACACATCTGGTGTCGCCAGCAGAGGGAGCTCCTGCCAGGCTCTGTATGTGAAGCCCAGGGGGAACTCTGCTTCCACGGCTGCTGTTCACCTGAGCAGAGATGAGCGTCGCGCTCTGGCCTTGAAGATCCCTTTCCCTCTGGAGAAGATCATCAACCTACCGGTGGACGACTTTAACGAACTCCTCACCCAGTATACCCTGGGAGACCCTCAGCTGGCACTGGTCCGTGACATCAGGCGGCGTGGAAAGAACAAGGTGGCAGCTCAGAACTGCAGGAAGAGGAAGCTGGAGAACATTGTCCAGCTGGAGGGGGAGCTGGGCCAGCTCCAAGCCCAGAGAGACCACCTGGCACGGGAGAGGCTGGAGTTCCAGAGGAGCCTGTCCGTGGTGCGATGCCGGCTTACGGACTTGTACACTGAGGTTTTCTCTCAGCTGAGAGACGAGGACGGACACCCCTACTCTATTGAAGACTACACTTTGCAGCAGAGCCCCGATGGCAATATATATCTAGTGCTGCGCAACTCAATGCTGGATGGAGAATGATTCACATTGCTTTTTTCTTTAAGTCATTACTTTGCCATGACAGCATAATACAGACCTGTGTGTCTGAAATAAATTCAATTTAACTGTTCAAAACTAGACTTGGGAATGGCCGTTGCAGAAATGGTTTCATATGTTCAGTATCTACATTTAGTATGCATTTGAAATACCGCATTGGTGCCCGATTTTACATGTACATCTGTAAATGTGTCAGGTCAATATACAGCTACTCGATAATTCACCTAGCTTGGGAACCAGACCAATTTGAAAGCTCACGTTTTACTGCTCTGGCCATCCTCCCATTCAAACGGATTTACCTACGGCATGGAAAGTACCAGGCACCAGTATTTCTAATATGGAGCCGGTCTCATGCACTTTGTTGCATCTATCCAGTTGCAACCAGAGATGTTGATAACAACCCTTTTTATATTATACATGTAATGAGATTATACCTCATTAAATTGTCACAGGGGGCTAACAGAATGTGCTTGGTGATGCTATCAGGTTCAAGACTAGTACGTATTTGCAACATTGTCTGGCAATACCAGGCTACAATTTCAGCGTTCTTTTTAAATAGTTTCCTTTGCAGTAATAAAACCGTTATGGCTTAAATAAGAACACATTTTGTATAAAAAATAATTTATTGATAAAAAAAGTTTAAAATGTTTGCACAGCAGACAAATATAAAAATGGCGTAACATCTCCCCTCGCTTAACCTGTAAAAGAAAACACATTTCAGAAGATGTTTTCTTGTGACATACATTATTGAAAGACTACAGACGTGACAGGTTTATATACCTCATTAAACGGTGACAGGGGCCAACAGAACGTGCTTGGTTGTGCACTCCACACGTCAGACATCTGGCTCCTGAAAGGCAGAAAGGAAGACGTAAGAACGACAGCACTTGGTGAAAAGCGACGTCAGAAAGATAAGTCAGGAGTTGTGTTTACACCAGCATGCATTACCAATTTAAACAACGTTATGAAAAAGTTCAGGCCCATTCTTTTTTTCTTTACTTAGTGGGGCATTGGTGTCAAAATCTGACATGGTCATTACGACTGCTACTCATGACTAAACAAGTGCTTGCTCTACCAACTACAGAACATGATATTTAACAGAACTAACAGTAGGTGAAAATTCTGGTCTTACCTACAGAGAGCATTTTTAGCCCTTTGGTAGCTGCTGCTTGCTAGTCTCACATGCCTTCTGTACTCACTCTCCCCTGCTTCTCTGCTCCTGGACGGGGGCTTTGCTACGTCTCTCCCTCAGCTGGCTTCCATGGCTAGCCTCAAGACTTTGCATGTAAGCTAGCCTCCTCCGGATGAGCTTGCCCAAACCACCCAGGTGTGCTTCAGTCTCAGTGCTGGGGCTCACTGACGAACGCAAGGACACTACCTCTCCAGTGAGACCAGACATCAGGAGTACTCCCACACTAGGGAACCACTTACTCTGTTCTCCCCACTCACTTGACTTCTCTGGGATGCTCGAAAAATCATTTTCTGTAGTCTAGTTGGTCCGATGATTTTACTACACAGCTCTAGCCAGATGGAAGTCTCCCATTTATCACATTGCTTCTCTTCATACCAAGAACAGATGGTTCTGACAAAACAATTGACATCCCTCAATAACGAGAGCATTTGTACAACATACCTCCAGAGCCCCCTCCCTCTCCCAAACCCCTAAAAGATGCTAACACGACTGAACAGTGTTTTAAAAAAAACTGAAAGGTGGTTTATTTCATCTTGATTAGGTTGCAGTTACACAAAAATAAAAACCAAACGCAAAGGAAAGAAATCGACATAAAACCTCATGGAATGCTTGCTTTCCAGAAACATAAAAATATAAAATCCCGGGTGACGACAAAACATTTTACGAATCCCCCGCCATGATTTTCTCTATTGTACATCTCTTCTTTGTAGCAGCTGTAACCTGCCACAACTGTTTGGCTGAGCAGATCTATGGGGTAAACCTGCAGCTGCCCTGTCACTTCTCTCGCTCTCCTCTCCTAAGTACTCAGTCCTGTTGAACAATACGGAACAACATAGTTACAACTGTGAACTGACTTTTTGGAATGTGACCTACATTTTAATCCAGAGTGAGCATTCTTTTAAACGATAGAAAAAGTATCACTCGGGTTGACATCAAATCTACATGACTTGCATAACAAGTGTGGTGTGCCCTGCTGGTAGGCTTACACTGGTATCTACTCAAGACCACACTGGGTTTACATGGAGCTCACACTTAATGTTTTGGTGCTCACCATTCTCTCATTATCTAGAACCGTCTTCCGCCGGATCCACCGCCATATCCACCGCCGGCGCCGCCGCCTGAGCTACCTCCATATCCACCTGATGGGAAACAGCACGGTTAGCAGGGTTATAACATGTTCTAGTTCCTTTGGGAACTCTCAGGAGTCCATCTGGTTGGGTCCTGGTACAAGGCCATGCAGTACACACCTCCGTATGGGCCTGAGGTCCTTCCACCACCACCACCTCCAGTGCCGCCGCCACCACTACCACCACCACCACCGCCAAAGTTGTTGCTCTTCATGGGACCGTAGTTGGACGCCTGGTTGTTGTAGTTTCCAAAGTCGTTGTAGCCGCCGCCGCCGCCGCTGCCGCCACCGCCACCACCTCCAAAGTTTCCTGTAATTTAAGTGGTGAAATGTTAACCAACAGATTAGATGACCAAAACGGGCCAGGTCCACGCTCAGCTCCAAGTCTACCCACCTCCACCGAAATTGCCGTTCCCATTGTTGTAGCTGTCGTAGCCGTTTCCTCCTCCTCCTCCTCCTCCATAGCCTCCACCGCCCTGGTTGCCGTAGCCCTGTCCTCCTCCGTAGCCACGGTTACCACCACCGTAACCGCCGGGGCCTCCTCCATAGCCACCTGGGAAAGTAAAAAGGGTCATGGAACCACAGCCAGACAACACTCAACACAGAGCTTTTTGGCCACACCAGATCCCAACTCTTACCATCTCCACCTCCATAACCATTGTTGTAACCATCTCCGCCTCCATATCCACCCCCTCTTCCGCCTGAGACTGAACCCGAGTCGGAGTCACCTAAAGTATATTAAAACAAACGCCAGAGGTTAAGCACACAGGTTCAAACAAGGTAGGAATAAAGACAAGTGGTGCTGGACCACATACCACGGCCACCGAAGTATCCGTCTCGGTCAAAATCATTACCTCCATAGCCCCCACCTCGGCCGTAATTACCGGAGCCTCCACGGCCTGTAAAAAAAACAAGCCGTTGACTGCTGTGGTCTTGGCGTGATGGGGGGGGCCCTCCTCAGAAAAGCACCAGAGTGGTTAGAAAGCTCACCTCTCATTCCACCCATGGGCGATCCTTGCATTTCCTGCCTCGACAGCGCCTTCCTCACTTCGCAGTTGTGTCCGTTGACGGTGTGGTATTTCTGGACTGGGGGAGACAAAAACAACAGCATTACAGAGTGAAGGCTTAACGGAAATCGAAATAAAAGACGATTAAACACGCTGCCAATCCACTTACTGACGATCCTGTCTACTGCGTCGTGGTCGTCGAATGTTACAAAACCAAAGCCCCTCTTTTTGCCACTGTTGCGGTCGGTCATGATGTCTATGACCTCAATCTTCCCATACTGCTCAAAGTAATCACGAAGATGGGACTCTTCTGTGTCTTCCTTGATGCCACCAACAAAGATCTTCTTCACCGTGACGTGAGCACCAGGCCGGCTCGAGTCCTATAAAACAATGACCGTTAGATTCACTCTCGGCTTAGATTGCCCACTCATGACTGATCAGATCGGGTAAATCAAACGGGTCAATGGGAGAACCATACCTCTCGTGAAACTGCCCTCTTGGGCTCCACAAGCCTGCCATCGACTTTGTGTGGACGAGCTTCCATTGCAGCATCAACTTCCGTCACAGAGGAGTAAGTGACAAAGCCAAATCCTCTGGAGCGCTTGTTTGCTGGATCCCTCATAACCTGATTATTTGATTTACAAGAAAAAAAAAGAATACGTTTGAAATAGCTTACATTAAAGAAATTCGATTCTCTCAGAATTGAATAGACCGTTTAAGATGTGTTTTTATATAAACAGCTAAACTCACCACACAGTCTGTAAGGGAGCCCCATTGTTCGAAGTGAGCTCGCAGGCTTTCGTCGGTGGTCTCAAAGCTCAAGCCTCCGATGAACAACTTGCGGAGCTGCTCGGGTTCGCGTGAAGCCTGTTAAATATACACACTTCGTTTACACGCTGGGCATACGACTTAAACAAACATTATTTAAATGGGTGTCATGATAATGCAAACTACGGGGTGAACGGTCTGTTGTGAACCACAATGCCCACGATGCAGGGGGAGGGGGTCGTAAGCGCCGCCATTCAGATTGCAAAGCTAACGTATCAACAAACATTACTCGATCATGTTCCCATTCAGGCTATATGTTTTATAAAACATATACAACATATTACGTTAACATTGCATAGCGTCGAATAGTTACACACGATGGTACCTTTAAACAACTACGTACTGAGATAACTAAAACCGCAAGAACAAAGCAGGCCACGAGGCCTACCTTGTTTTAAGATGGCGGCCTATCGATGGCTACTAGTAGCTAGACAGCAAATTAGCAGGATACAATATTTGGTTAACTTACAGTAAATGTTTACATTGCATTTACCAATATCCCTGCAGTTATCTACTGTGACACATTTTAGTGCAACTAAGGCATACATTACAAATCTTACCTCTTTCGACATTCTGCTGGTGGAAATTTCTCGATTCCGTGTGACTTGTTGGAGAGGAGCAGATCTGCGACAGCCGAGTAGAAATGTAATGGAGTCGAATAAATAGAAAGGGATACGCCTCTTTCGTGCAACTATTGGTTCGCATTCCCGCTCGCCCTGGTGAAGGCTTACTTACTTCAATTCGGTTGGATAAACTACTGTCAATCAATAGACATGTCCAATAACGCTACAATAGAAACTGCTGGTAGGCGTACACTTTATAGATATTACGTAACTGTAAAAAGGTTGCCAAGTAGAAAGAGCATGCTGGTTAATGTAGTTTATCTTCATGTCATGTACGGACCCGAAACACAAGACATATAATCACAAGAACACAATAAAACGGTGTCGAATAGACAAAGAAGTAGGTATAGTATGATCATTTTCCACCATTACGGTTGGAGTTTCTATGCAGGACATGTAGTCGTGAACCAAGTATCCTCACGTTATTATTCGATTCCTTCCGTATTGGAGAAATTAATCATATCAATCATGGCAAGCAATACACATACGTCTAGGAAATAGCTTCAGTAGACTTTGTTATGATAGGTAGATGAAGCATCCGTGGCTTCCAGACATATCTACATCCAGTCTGAATATGATTATATTGTACATTTAATTCAGTCAAGAGTCACCAGCCAATCAAAAATCCAATTTAAGTCAATCTGAAGTTGTTTTTTTTCCTGTGTGTGTGTTTTTCACGAATCGCCATTGTGCGTAGCATTAGCGCGCGCTTTTTACGCAGAGCAGCCAAAAGAGCCAACCAGGTCAGTTTGAGAAGGAAAGGAAGGAAGCTTGATAAGAAGAAAGCAGTGCACGCCGGACAGAACCCAGTCTTGCTCGCAAAAAAGGCAGTGACTTCGTATTGTAGTGAATTGTGACACAAAGGATAAAGAGGTTTGGAATTAACAGTCTTCATAGAGTAAGTTCGCATTTGTATCTCTAACCGATAACTCAAATATCTACTGCTAGATGTTAACATCGCCTGTGTAACGACGAGCTAGCTAGCAAACTAGCAATATCATGCGCCATGTTAGCTTAGTCGGCTAACAGTACTCATTAGCCGTACGAGCAAAGTAGCCCACATGCTACCTCAGCAATAGTAGGCTACATCCATAGTTACCTAGCTATATATTTAATTATATGTATTCACCTTCTAATCCTCATACCTACTAACTAACAAATCAAATCTAGCTGTCGCTTTCTATAATCAAATGTTTTCTTCAGGTATTTTCCAGTTTGATTCAGTCAAGATAGCCATCTATAGTTCGCTAGCTAGCAAGCGATTTCTCTTGCTCTAGCGGTCTATTAGCCATGGGAAAGAAGAGTCGCGAAGATGGTTCCTCGTCTTCAGAGGAAGAAGAGTATGTTGTTGAAAAGGTGCTGGACAGAAGGGTAACGAAGGGACGAGTTGAATTTTTCCTCAAGTGGAAAGGCTACTCAGAGTAAGTTAATTTAAATCGCAAATAATCTATTCTTTCCCAATGTTTACAGAGTCGTATAGGTATGTAAGCAAACTAACGTACATCTCTTTATTACAATTTTTGCTTGATTCTTTTCAGGAAACACAATACATGGGAACCAGAGAAGAATCTAGGCTGTCCTGAGCTCATTGCGGAGTTCATGAAGACCTACAAGAAGAGCAGCAGCAGCAGTAGTAGTAGTAGTGCTGGTGGTGCTGGTGGTGCTGCTGCTGGTGGTGCTGCTGGTGGTGCTGCTTCCCCCAGCAGTGGGGCAGCCAAGTCCAGCTCAGGCCCCTCTGGGCGCTCCAAAGACAGTAGCGGCAGCAAGAGGAGAAACTCAGACGAAGATGAGGAGGGCAGCAGTAAGCCCAAAAGAAAAAAAGAAGTAAGCAACTGAGGCTACTGAGGAGATGACTAGTTTGTTCTTGCTTCTTCTGCTCCAAATGTATGCATCTGCGGATGTAGGGTGGAACACCCTGAAATGTACCCACCAAGATGTGTTAAAGCATGTCATTATTATTATTTCTGGTGTAATGTGATCGGACATTTGACTCTTAGTGAACACAAAGAATGTTCTCTTACATAGAAACTTGTGTCTATAGGACTTGTTTGTTGGTTGACACCTTGAGCCTTAAACAATGGCTTAATCTATTGACTGAGCTTTGCATTTGAATACATGTTTAAAAGCAACCTCATTTAAAAGTGAAAACTGCTCACCTGGGCCCCACCCACTGCTGCAGTATCCTTTCAACATCTGCCCCGATACCTTTTGTTAGCTTCACCCAAACACGTTGAGAGTAATATTGATCCATCTTTTACAGGATGAAATACTTGTTGCACGGGGCTTTGAGAGAGGTCTTGAACCAGAGAAGATCATCGGCGCCACAGACTCGTGTGGAGACCTCATGTTCCTCATGAAATGGTGAGTTCCCTTTTTGATCACTGTCTAAACATGAACAGGATAAGACTGACATGAAGGCTAGCTTGCAGACCGTGTTGCACATGTTAGTACATAGCACCACGTCTGTCAACAGTGCTTTTGTCAATCCCATGACAAACAATACATTTTCACCCCCCCCCCATGCAATAGCAATGTCTTCCTCTTGCCTGTCTCCTGTCCTCCTGCCTGTCTCATGTTCTCTTCCTACCTGTCTCCTGTCCTCCTGCCTGTGTCCTGTCCTCCTGCCTGTCTCATGTTCTCCTCCTACCTGTCTCCTGTCCCCTCCTGCCTGTCTCCTGTCCCCTCCTTCCTGTCTCCTGTCCTCCCTGCCTGTCTCCTGTCCTCCTTCTTCCTGTCTCCTGTCCTCCTGCCTGTCTCCTGTCCGCCTGTCTCCTGTCCGCCTGTCTCCTCCTTGCTGTTGGCAATAAACAAATGGATGAATGATAACTTTCTTAAATTAAATGAAGACAAAACCGAAGTCCTACTATGTGGCCCCAAATCCAAAAGAGATGCTTTCCAAGAATCTAGGAGGCTTAACCCCCTGTCTTAAACCAGAGGTGACGAGTCTCGGTGTAATCCTGTACTCAGATTTGAATTTCAACTCTCGCATTAATAAAGTGACCAAAACAGCATTCTTTCACCTGAGGAATATAGCAAAGGTACGACCATTCATAAACCAAAATGATGCAGAGAAGTTAATTCATGCTTTTATATCCAGCCGGCTGGACTACTGTAACGTACTTTTCACTTGTCTTCCCAAGAAAACCACTGAAAGCTCATTCAAAATTCTGCAGCTAGATTATTAACCAAAACTAAAAGAAGAGAACACATTAGTCCTGTCCTAGCTACTTTACGCTGGCTCCCTGTTATCTTCAGAATTGACTTTTAAAGGTCCTTTTCCTCACATACAAAGCTCTACACGGACAAGGACCTAGCTACATTGCTAACTCCCTTATAAACTATACACCAGCTAGAACCCTGCAATCATCAAACGCAGGCCTATTCAAGGTCACCAGAAGCAGTCATAAGAAGATTGGTGATTCGGCCTTTGTCAATTACGCCCCAAAACTATGGAACAAATTACCCATAAATATTAGGGAAGCAAACATGCTAGACATTTTTAAAAGACATCTTAAAACCTACCTTTTACCGAAGCATTTAAGTAATTTGATCTCAGAAGGGTTTTACTACTTTTAGTTATATTATTGTTTTTATAGATTTGCTATTTTAATTATTACTTTTATCCCTTGTATTATTGTTTTTATTGGTTTCATGTAAAGCACCTTGAGCTACAATTCTTTTATGAAATGTGCTATATAAATAAAGTCTTACTTACTTACTCCTGCCTGTCTCCTCCTGCCTGTCTCCTGTCCGCCTGTCCCCTCCTGTCCTCCTCTTGCCTATCGCCTGTCCCCTCCTGCCTGTCCCCTCCTGCCTGTCTCCTGTCCGCCTGTCCCCTCCTGTCCTCCTCTTGCCTATCGCCTGTCCCCTCCTGCCTGTCCCCTCCTGCCTGTCTCCTGTCCGCCTGTCTCCTGTCCTCCTCCTGCCTATCGCCTGTCCGCCTGTCTCCTGTCCTCCTTCCTGTCTCCTGTCCCCCTCTCCTACCTGTCTCCTGTCCCCCTCCTTCCTGTCTCCTGTCCTCCTGTCCTCCTGCCTGTCTCCTGTCCTTATTGGAGTTATGGGCGCCTGTGGCTCTAAACGACTTAAGCTGGAAAAAAACTAAAGATATGTCTTAGACACCAAAAAAGTACACAGAGAAAAGACGGTTATTATAGAACCTAATGTAAGTATTCAATATGGTTATGACACAGCTTAAATGAGCTGTCTGAATGAATACAGTACATTCTAAGCATAATTCTCATATAACATTCTATTTTAGGCCCTAAAGAACCAATCAGCAGAGGGAACATGACAAGTGTGGAAATCACACAAATGTTTCTATACATAATCCTGCTTCAGAGTTCAATACAAAAAAACACAAAGCAGAGAAACCACGATGTAATGTTATGAAAATAATAACAATCGTATTGGCAAAGAGCAGTTGAAGTTCTGTAGATCCATATTAGTCCACTGAGGCCCTCTTCAAGTGAGGTCCTTGTTGAAAATCTCAAGATGCCCACAGTTGGGTCTTGACCATTTCCTATTGAGCCTGATCGGCAACTGCACAGAACCGATCCGGTTTTAACGTGTCCGTCACCCACCTTCTCTCCCCGCAGGAAGGACTCTGACGAGGCCGACCTGGTGCTCGCCAAAGAGGCCAATCTCAAGTGCCCACAGATCGTCATAGCCTTCTACGAGGAGAGGCTCACCTGGCACGAGGACGGAGACAAGAAGGAGAAGGAGGCCGTGAGCGTGTGAGTGGGCGTCTGGGGCGCTGCACGGGCAGAGCAAGACCCTTTACTGCCCCATGCTGCAGAGACTACCTGGAGAGAGATGCGCGCGCACACACACACACACACACACACACCTGTTGGCTCATTGTTTCTACTGACCGTGTGACTCCCCCCAGAACAACTCTGGAATAAACGGCCCCCCCTCATGCTGGCCTCCTCCCCCGTGCCCCGTGTACAGACTAACGACACAGAACACAACCGTTCAGGCCTTCCCCAACCCAGACACTGAAGCACCAGAGCTAAACTGAACAGCCCTCCATCTTGCGGACTCCGCTTTCTTCTCTCTCTCTCTCTCTCTCTCTCTCTCTCTCTCTCTCTCTCTCTCTCTCTCTTTCTCTTTGCTGTCGTTCGTTTTCTTTGATTCCCCTTGTGCTGTTTAAAATTGTGCTGATTTGTGTTGGTGAGATTATATTTGGGTCACTTGCTGAGTACAACTGTCCTGGAGGGACTTTGAAGGTACCGTCACCAAATGCATTTGAGTAAAGGTATGCGCCTCATGACAAACCATCTGGGTTTCTACAAAGGTTCTTTCAATGTAGTTTTTGATATTTTTAGTGATACTCATGTTCAAGGTCAATACTGTTTTTACCGTCAGTTTAAGGATTCCCTGCTTTTCTTTCTCTGTTGATGGACTCTTTTTTTTAAGTGCTCACATTTGATGTTAAGTTAAGCCAATGTTCAACCCCATTTTCATCAGCCTTTTTTTAAAGCAGCTCACTTTTTAGCAGATTAAAATTGTTGTCTTTGATTTCCATTTAACATTTGTCAACTTCTCAGATGAATGTCTTGTAACAACAAGCACAAGCAAGGGTGATTTGACTGGCCCATGCCCATTTGCTGACGTGGATGGTGTTTATATTGAACCTAACTGCAATAATGGTAGAATGGGACCAGCCACCCAGTGAGATGAGTTAGACAATCATATCATAGATGTGAGTCTTCACACTATGACACCAGCTGAAGCATTTTGACTGAAAAGAACAGTGTGCCACCTTGTGGCTAAATGAAGCAAAGCATGTTGGTTCTCTGATGGAAGCTGGTGGTTGCTTCCATTTTAGACTCTGCTCATTGATGGGGTTATTTTTGTGGTATTTTCTTTCCGGTTATCCAATGAATCCAACCATTAGAGTATTTGTTGTACTACGTATTAGTGTGATGTTAACATCATTAAAGGGAGTTCAAAGAACATTCAGATATGTCCTGCATTTGTACACATTTGCCCAACTCGATGTGTTCTGTTAAATCATGGAATTGGGTCAGACCTAACTGGTACCATCCACAACTGCAATGACCTGTATGAGCATCCTTTCTGTTGAATGCGGTTATTCATGTGTTGCGCAGCTGGTACTCGCCTCAATTCATTATGATAGAAACCCAGGGTCCAAAACTATTAAAGGCTCGTAACATTAAAGTATTCCTACCGAAACATGAATACGCGGATGTTTTTATAGTTTAGTAAACGTGCCTATGCTATGTTTTCAGTGTGACGTGATGAACCATGTGACTAGAGGGGGAGAGGGACACCGCACATAGTCTAATCAGTTAACTTGGTCTGATGTATTTATGAAATCATTGACGATTTCAATATTAATAGCTTAGGCCTACTTGTTCGTGTGTGGAAGTGTTCATTTCAATAGTTCCAGTTAATTATACCTAACATAGGACTTAATTGAAATTGCGTTCATTTAAGGTAAGCCAACCAAGGGAACCCACCTTGCTTTTCCGTCCCTGCTCTCGGAGGATGAACTCCCCGTTCAACCACGCCCCTCCCAATCACTGCTGACTTAAGGACGAAATCTGAAGACGCTTGTCTTATATTGAGCTAATGGTACCAGATGCTGCACTTTACGTATTGTATTTGCGAATTGGACCCTTTTGTGTGTTGCAATTGATGATGTTGCACTGTGTCTTGTTAAACAGACTGCTCTGTGCTCTTTGGCACCAAACGCGCTTCGAATCCTTGATTATCTGCACTATCCATTTGTAGGATTGGCTTCTTGTTTTTATCTAAAGCGTCTGCTATAACTGAAGATGCACCTAAATGTAATTTATTTAAACGTTGCAGCAAGGGTGCTATGTCCTACTACATTTCGATTGATACCGATGTTGGCAAGAATAGCGCGTATCCGCTGGAGAGAGACCACCAGTGGCCGTGACACTGGCCTGACGTGCGGCTTCTTTTTATATCGTCAACTTTGTATGCGAATATCAGCACCCATTTAATGCTGCCATATTTTCTCTTAATGCTTGTGACCAAACTACTAACGCCACCAAACAAACAATTCTCCGATTTCCTATATCGTAAATTAATAGGCCCTATATCCATTTTTAGTCATTCTTTGTAATTTATATTTTTCTTTTGTTGCTTTTGCCATTTCTAACAACACGAATCACATTGTTTAGAACGGGGACATCGAGAAATGTATTCAAACAACATGGACTGTCAAACGTGAGAGTTGACAGGGACTAGAAGTTCGTTCACGTGCGCACAATGATAAGTAAATTGGAATCTATAAACAAACGTGCGCACCGGTCAAGTAGCCTAGTGTAAAAAACGTTTGATAAAACTTGAGCCCTGGCCAGAGATTGATACATTTTCACCCTAGCTCAGTGGTCTCCAACCCTGGTACTCAGGGCCCACTGTCCTGCATGTTTGAGATGTTTCTCTGCTCCGACACACTTGATTCGATGACGGTTATCGGGCTTCTGCTGAGCTTCATAACGGCCTATTCATTTAAATCAGGGTTGAAGACCAATGTCCTAGGTGACTGTTGCTGTGGTACAGCTGGAGATCATTGTTACATCCCTACAGTATTAGTAGATAAGAATACCTCATTCTATTCAACACTTACTTTCTCATGATGAGAATATTTATAGAAAGAACAACTAAGTTGTCAAGTCACTGTTGTTGACATCCATATGTAAACCCATGGCAAATGTCAAATTAATGCAATGCAGATTTATTTATTTAGGATGGAAGTAACAGCATTGTATGTTAAGGGTTAAAAATTAAAGTAATTTCCACTTTTTGCATATTATATTGTATCTCATGTTCAAATATAAAAAATAAAATATTTTTTAATCTTCATTTTGACTTTGCTTTTTTAAGGTATTGTCCACTCAAAATACTTCGGTGTATTGGTTACAATAAAAGCGTTGTTAATGTGCAATAAATCAAAATACTTTCCGGGCAGAGCGCAGATAGTGTTTGTCCACCAGATGGTGCCACTTTGTACGAAACTATCATAATGACTAGCCCTAGTTACTGGTCTTTGTACAGACATCAAATTAAAATACCCAATGCAAAGCAAAGACTAGTCTCAGATCATTCCATGATGTGTCTTCATTTGTGGGGAGTAATACCATGAGTACCATCATTACTTTCAAAATATATGAATATGACATCAATGAGTCATCTAGTCATTTTCCTTTTTATACTCTGATTGAAGATCAATCAACAGTTTAGAGAATTTTCTGAGGGTTATATGCTCAAAGATACTCACTGATTTACAGGATGTACTTAATATAAGATAGAGAGACTTGATGGGAATGGTACACAGTGTCTTTGAATTCTAAATGAATCTGAACACAAGGCTATGTTGCTGGCCCTGGTTCTACCATGCAGTCATGCATCCTGGCAAACTATGGAATATTCAGTAGGATATTTTAGTGATATTGAAGTTGATGGACAACAGGAGTACAAACTGCCTCTCTCTCTTCCTCTTCCATTCCCTTCTACTCTCTCTCTTCCTCTTCCATTCCTTTCTGCTCTCCCTCTTCCTCCCTGTCTTTTGTTTTACATCTCTCTTTTCTTGGTCTGTCTCCCTCCCTCACACACCAAACCGCCGCATAGCTACACAACCATGGCGGTGGAATTTTCCTGAAGAAAAAACCCTGCTACACTCCAAATGGAATGCAAAGGTCACTAGTAAATTTCCAGCCCCTGGGACCATTAAGCCCAACAGAGGGAGTGGAGCAGCAGGGTGTTTTATGGAGCCTGGAGTTGTCTGCTGCTGACAGACCTGGGCTGGAGGGGGAGGGGGGCGGGGGGGGGGAGGGGGGCTGCAGTGGCAGCCGAGGGAGCCCTGTCTGTGATGAGCGGGGTAAACACATGGGCAGCAGCAGGGGCATCTTCAGTATACCGGGAGTGTGTTTGAATTGAGACAGAATGTACAGACCCAGAGAGAGGAGAGAGGGAGGAATGCGTAGATGACTTCCAGAGGGCAGAGTCGGTGTCTCAGCACATTCTGCCAAACGAGTGTCCAGGGGGGCAGCGGGAACAGCTGTGGTGAGGTTGGCTCGCCAGGGGAGCGATTGCCGCAGTGGGTCTGATCAATGGTGCATGACTTGTTGGTCAATAGACACACACACACATGGTACACTCATGCGCACGAAAACACCTTGATGCACACATCTACAGGGAATATATTCATGGCTGTTCTTCAGACATCTAAAAATGCCCCAGAGTGCCCTGGAACGAGCACCTTTTCTGGGAACAGTACATAGTTAGGAAGGCCTTAAAACGTCACATCTCCCCAGAAATCTGGGTGCTTTGTTTCACAGGACCTATGTCACTGAAATGGCCTCCATCTCTCATTGTGTCCTATTGGTTGACAGGTCAGGTATGCACTACAGCCTGCCAGCTGTCCTACTTTTCCACCCATGCTGGTCCTTGTTGCGACAAGACATAATGGCCAGCGGTGATGAGTCGCACACACTCGCCTATCGCCGCTGGAGCACTGATCCGTGCGAAGGTGATTGCGGCGTGATGCTCTAATTTGGGGGGCGGTCATCATGTTTAATGTGCAGTAAAGCATTGGGAGACAAAGGCTCCTTCTTTTTTCATCCTAAGTGTCCTCCCTCTCCCCTTCCCCCTCCACCACCCACCGTCCACCCGGTATGAACACTACTGGCCCATCCCCCCTGCCTCACCCCTTTCCCTTCATCTTCTCGCCCCAGCCAAGACAGAGAGAGAGAGAGAGAATTATAGCTGCCATAAAAGGCAGGTAATGCATTGTTAACTAATTCTGTCTGCTCAGAGCTGATATATCCTCCTGCTCTAAATCTCCACGCTTCCAATAAAATGCAAATGCTAATGCTTGCCCTCCATGAGCCGGTATAATTCTTAGCAGGGTAGCCAGAGGTAAATGCTGGAATAGGGGGATGGGGCGAGCAAGGCTGGAGTCCAGTGTGTGGAACTAGCCTGTCTAGAGAGGAGAGATAGGCTAACCCAGACAAGGAGAGGTCCAGCTCTGCTCTGGAACCAATCCCCCAACCCCGTCTTAAACAACAGCGTCTGCAACTGTGTCCTATTAAACTGTGCTTTTTCTGACAGGACCAGAGAGCCAACATGTTGACAGACTGCCTGATCGTGATGTCAGGAGGTTCAGCTCTGTCTTGGGGAGGGAACATCCACCATCTTGGGGGAATCTGGATCCTATTTCAGCTTCTGTCTGCACACTTTTCTGTTGTCTTGAGAGGAATAGTCACTAACACTGCTTGTACTCGAAACGCCTCGATATCCATAACGATTGCTTTAATTCAAGAGTGGTCCGCATGCGCCTGAGAAATAAGATTCGACGTTTCCTAACCACCGATCTACAAAGGATGGAAGTCTATAAGCCTGTCAATGTAATGCATCATATTTTCATGTTAATGGTCGTGTCATACTTGCAGTAACCTTGAGCTTCAAAATATTGATCCATTTTGAGGTTTTCAATTATCCTGCAGCATTTCCCTGCCGTCTCCTAAGACCAAGTGATTTGCACTCCTTCATAACTCTAGGCTTGTCCAGTAATTAGACCATCAATTAATTTACAGAAAGGAGAGGGAGAGAGAGAAACGATTGCGAGAGTTAAGTAATCCCTCCTAGATTGGTCAAAAGACTTTTATAAATATGCTACAGCATATACATTGTTTTCATTTGTCTTTTTGTTGTAATATAAAATAATGATTTGGATGTGCATTCCAACATGAATCACTAATGTTAACATCATTTTATGTTTGGTCCCTCTTGTGGCCAAACTAAGAATCTGACAAGTACTGAATGATTTCTAAAGTGCATTCCAAAGTAATAGTTTTTCACATCACTTCTAATGTACTTCTAATGAGTTAAATACAAATGTATTTTAATCCTTCAAACTATTTAAAACCACCAGTGAATTCACCAATGACTTTTTAATGCACTTTTCAATGCATTGTCTGACAGCAGTGAACTGTTCTGTGGTCCTCCCAGGCCCGCTGGCCTTATTTACAGCTCAGCAGTTAAGTGGAGAACCAGTCCTGATTGATTTTAAAGAAGGACTGTTGTGCCATTAGTATTCCACTCCCTGCTGTAAAACCTAAACACAGATAGCTACCGTGGATGGATAGAGCCTGAACTCTACAGGAGTAGGACTTACTCTATCAGCCCCACAGCAGGTGCCATAAGGACATTTACATTAGACAAGCCTAAAGTTAGCACCATAATCAAATCTTCCAGATGCTTTTTTTCCTGCGTGTGTGTGTGTGTGTGTATGTGTGTGTAGGCCTATATGTAGTGTGTGACATGGGGAGAAGGGGTTCCATCTGTGTGTGTGTTTGTGTGTAAAACACAGTGAGCTGTTTCAGTGGAAACTGCAATCTCAGCGATGTCTGAGCACCACAAACGTACCATAGTGTGAAATAAATAAACCCGGTGAGCTTGTGGCACGCCTAGCTCACCTCGACATCCAGGTGGAGAGCTGGCATAGGCCACTGTAACGTACCTGCTGTGCTGTACATGATATCCTCATATGTGAGTCCACAGCTGCCAGGGTAGTTAGATATACTGATATCTGGGGATAGCAAGGTCAGCCAATAGTACCCACCTGCTCCATCCTCCCCGACACACACACGCACGCACACACAGCCCCTCCGCCCTCAATCGCCCAGCCCCCAGTTCTGGGACCAATCATAGCTGCCCGACTTTCAGCCCACTCCGACTCCCCCGCATGTGTCCCCGAATTTATGACAGCGACTTATTGGCGCCATTTTACGTTAAAAGTCGGCTTGAGTTTCCCGGAGTTGCCATATGTGTGGCAAGTGTTAATCCACTCACATTCAGAGGAGACACGTACAGGACCTGGCTCCAAGCCGGCAGCAAAGCCCCTGAAGTTCCTGCCATCCACTGACCAACGGATCCTCCTGCCATGGCCGTGTGCAGCCCCGGCAATAATACCTACCCATAAACCATCTAGTGTTACACCCTCAATGAATGTGAGGTATTACACGCTTGAGGTCCAATATGCGAGGACGGTCATCGGGTGAGGAGAGCCCAGCTGTTGGCGCCAGATTTGGCGGGCCGAGGAACGGGGGAAGAAAGACACAATCTGCCACATCTGTCCGATGTAGAACTTGGCTCATCTGACGTTTCTATTACAGCGCGTCAACTTCAATATGGAGGAGACTGTGGCATTTCCCCCACAGATCAGAGTTTCGGAGGGCCTGTGAAATCCCCAGGACTTTCGCTGGAGATATTTATTTCATCATGTTAATTGATCCACAAGGAGTTGGTTTTGGCAGAACTTGAAATGCGTGACTTTGTGTGGCTTTGACCTAAAATAGAGTCGGACAGAAGTGTCGTCACATGTCCCACTTTGAACAAAGCAGAGCTGTTGTTGCTCTAGAACGTTTGTGAAGCTCTGTACTCCCAACGTACAATACTTCTTTAATGAAACGCAATGCCTGGAAATGGGTGAAATCAATATTTATATAACACATCTATAAACATCTATCGTGATGGATCCAAAAGGCCCTGAAGCTTGGTGTCTCTTGCAGAAAGATTGATAGATCACACATTGTTGAAACAAGTCTATCATAACACATTTGTGATGAGTGTGAGAAGGAGATACAGGCCTTTGCTTGCAGAAAGGCTCAGACTAATGACCTCATCCACACACACAGACTTCACGTTGCAGTCTACTTGATCTCCAAGGGATGGCTGGACAGGAATACACTGTGACTTGGCTTGAATATTTGAAACGTGAGAGAATTTGGGTCGAAATAGTAGTAGAAAACACATATGTTCTCTATCTTTCTCCCCCCACCCTCTCTCTCTCTCTCTCTCTCTCTCTCTCTCTCTCTCTCTCTCTCCTTCTCTCTCTCTCTGTCTCTCTCTCTCAGGCTGACACCTCCCACTCATAACCCCACCCTCTTCTGACGTCCACTCTCTCTCTTTTATCCCTCTCTTGCTATCAATCTCTCTCTCCCCCCTCTTTATCTGTGCCACCACCCCCTGTTCCACAGTGCACCAGTTTAAAATCTGTTAACGATGAACTGAAATACACGTTACACAACTAATATTGGGAGGTTTAATGGTGCGTTTTAGCACAGAGCGTTTTCTTAACGGCTCCAGGTTACGAGAGGAAGAGCGCGAGGAGAATGAAAGACGGCCTCATGTGTTTCCACTTTTGACCTCTCCTCTCTGGCATGTCTCCACCTGGTTTACTTTACTGTGTTGTTGTGGAATCACCGAGGGCCCGCAGGATGGTGGACAGATTTCAGTAAAAAAGAGAGTAGTACGTGAAAGGATCGGCACACAAACATGTCTGTCACTCATTGGTCAGGGCTTTTCCATTCTCTTTAGAGATGATGCTGCCGACACAGTAGGAACACAGGCATGAGGTCATATGAGTTAGGTAAATGGGACTAATCGGATTAGCCAATGAGCTACAGAAGTGTACAGTCCATCGTGTACTCTTGGCTTTCCAGGAAGTCATTACTGCAGCATGTGCTGGCACACATCATAATACAACAGGTATTTTGGGCTTAGAAAAACAATCTCAACCAGAGTTTGTTACTGTGCGTGCCTAACTTCAAAACGAAAGCCTTAAAAAGGCCGACTTTACGTCCAAACGATGTGAAAATGTATGTCAGATGTGTTGCCCTGGCGACGGGAAGGGCAATGGAGGGCCATCCCCGACCAAAGTACCTCATCTGTTTCCGATTGGTTGAGAGCGGGAGGGGCGGAGGGGAAGACGAGAGGGGGTAGACAGGAAATGACAGTGTGACCACCGGGTCCACTTACTGCCCCCGCAGCCTGTTCACCGGCGACCCACTGGGCCTTGGATATCCAACACCTGCTGCTTCTGGTTCCCCCACATAAATCCAGGTGCTCCTGAACAGGCCTCTCTTTCTCCTGCCTCCACGGGGGGTGGGGGGTAGCAGGCTGGAGGAGTGGGGGAATGGAACACTGAGGGCTCAAGGACTGAGGGACAGGAGCGCTGTGTGGCTGTGGAGAGACTGCAGCTGGGGAACTTGGGGTCTAAGAAAGAGTGCGTAGCTAGTAGTCTGGAGCACCAGAGGCATGGATGGGTGGGTGGATGGATGGCCTGTATGTTGAAGAAGTGGAAAGGGTCTGGGACCAAGGGAGAACTGGAGGGCCCAATTGAAATGTATCCTGTGAGAACCGACAGCTACTGTATTTCCATCAATGATTATCCAACTCTCCACTCAGTAGCCCTTAGTGTGTACGCCACTGAAATCAAGTCGTGGCTTTTATTGTCTCTCCAATCATATGGATGGTAAAGTACACATTGAAACCAAACAACGTTCCTCCGGGACCATGGTGCTACATAAAACAGCCCAGAAATACACAGGACGACTGTATTTTCTGACTTACATAGAACTAAATAAGAAGCATTTCACCATAAAGTGCACGTGCAAGGTGTGCAACAGGACAAACAAGTGGTGCAGAAAGAAACGAGTAGTGCAAAATGTGAACGTGAACACAACATAGTATTCATCAGATAAGCTCATACCATATATAAACATAGAGGTTACTGTGGCAGCAGTAGAAGGGACAATATAGACGTGCACAAATTGCAGGGTGAATCGGGTGGTGCACAGGTGTGATTGTGTATGTGTCTGTGTCAGTATTCAAATATTCAAATGTTCAATGTTGCCTGTTGTCTTTCTGCTTGTGAGACCGGAGCGAGCTGATGCCCCTAAGTGCCTCAGACCGCCCCCTGGCATCTATCAGGGGAACCGCAGCCAATAAGATGATAAAACCTAGAAATCATTTTCTCAGTTCAGGCCGCAGTCTTTTACAGTGCCTCCAGCGCTCCCTGGTGATGGATTAATGTACTGTTGTTGTCATTTTATTGCCATTTTATTGCCCTGGTGCAATTTACCCTGCTTTATGTGCCAGGGCTGTCCAGCAGAGAGCTGCGCAAGCGCACTGCAAGCCAGAGGAAGACAAAGGAAGATACTCACACACACATGCACACTCACACACTCACACACACTCACACACTCACACACACTCACACACTCTCACACACACTCACACACTCACACACACACTCACACACCCACACAATCACACAATCACACACGCACAATCACACACTCACACACACACTCACACACCCACACAATCACACAATCACACACACACACACACACTTACACACACACACACAATCACACACACACGCACACACACTCACACGCACACACACTTACATCACACACTCACACGCACACCAAAGACTGCAAATGAAGCACAGGCAGATACTTGCATGTGCACACCCAGCCAAACATGATGAGTTAATTTGGCCCTTCAGTACTTAGATTGCTATCAGATGAAATCCTAATCTAGGCTACCAGATGAGAACATTAGTACGCACAAGGAACAGTTAGGAACTATATTACATGTAATTATTGGCTTTCTGTCGAGGTAAATGTTTTTTGGAGCTGGTTATTGTTGTGTCCTGATTTTACCACTAGAGGTCAGTATCACTGGATTTACTTACTTACTTGACTTACTTTAAACATTTCCTTAAACCATTTATGGTTTTGTGAGAACAGAATGGGGGAGTGTTTTGCCACAGGGTTTGGTCTGCCCCCAAATACCAGAATGTTTCAGTTCCTCACATGCCCTTAAATATCACCTGAAGAATGTACAGTCAGTGTCATGTCACGAGCAAAGCTATTTATCTCAGTCAGAAATGCTTTGGCGCTATATCACAGGCATTCACACACACATACACACGCAAACACACACACACACACACACGACACACACACACACACACACACACACACACACACACACACACACACACACACACACAGCACACCACACACACACACACACCACACACACACACACACACACACACACACACACACACACGTGTGTGTCTTGCAGGTAGTGAACTCGGGTAGCTGTCATGACATGTACAAAGTGTAACACGTGCTGCCAATCTACAGTGTGATCTTCAAACCGCTCTGAGAAAAATGGGGTCAAAAGAGGAAAAAAGTTCAACTCGCCTCAAACTCTTTAAATAAAATAACAAATACCATTTCAAATAAAAAATACCTGCTTTGAACTTTTGATTGCCGTGTATTAGATTGCCATGTATTAGTCATCCCTACAATCACACACATTCACAGTTGCATTCAAAAGCATGTCACATATTCAGTCCCCCCAGACTCCCATATAAATAACACATGTTAATATATAGTCAAACTGTAAGAAATGGTTCTATATTTACCAAAGTAAATAATTAAAGACAATGAAACCCGCATCATTCTCTTTTCACTTTCACCGTGTCATCTTCCAGCCACCAGAGGGAGCACAGAAACCGTAAAATACAAAGACCGGGGGCAGAAAAACCACACAAAACCAGGGTTTGGAAACCCCCAGCACTGCCAGATCCCATTTAAAACACAGAATTGATGCTGCCCATTTAAGATTTTTACATGACACACACCATTTGAATTTGTATTCAACATGTGTGTGTGTGTGTGTGTCGCAGCGAATCTCCGAACAGACCCTGTAACCCGAGTCTCTTATGTCCTGAGAGCCACAGATCCATCACTCTTAATGGAAGAGGATAAGTTTCAGCCAGAGAGACAGATACACAGAGAGATATATACAAAGAGAGAGAGAGAGAGATGAGAGGGACAGAAGGGGAGGGGGGGTCTGGATTTATGGTGGAGGTAGAAGAGCAGCTCTGGGCTCAACGTGGACCTTGATCTGATCTGAGAGGAGCAGAGGCTGGAGCCAGACTGGGCCTGGCTGTGGTAGGGTACGCCCTAGGCCTGGGAGCCCCCTCCCCTCCACACACACACGCACACACACTCACACACACCCACGCACACAAACACACACACACGGCACCAGATACCCCGCTCAACCAACAAACCCCAACATCCCCCACCCTCCCACAGGCTTTTGAAGTGCCCCTCTCTCCCAGTCCAACTTTGCTCTCGTCCAATCGCCTCTCCCACTCTCCCTTCAGAGAGTGGTGAAATATAGAGCGGGTTACATGTTAGTTTAAGAGATAGCACAGGTGTAAATTACACAGGCGGCTCTGGCCAACCTTATTTATGAGTAAGTGCTGTCAGGTGTTTAGGTGTCGGAGTGAGATGTGCAGCTTAAATCGTTTACTCCGCAGTCACTTCAGACTGTGCAGGGTCTGCATCTGTTCAGTGGGGGGGGTGTATACTTCCACGTGTGTTTAACTGTTGATCAGGCCCCTCTGCTTTTGGCAAAGTGGCGTGCCATGAGGGGGGGGGGAATTATTATTAACTCGACGGTACGCATGTGTGCGGGCGTGTTCAGCAATGTGGTGTGCCATCCGGGCGGAGTTATTAATAACTCAATAGTCTCTGTGTGTGTGTGTGTGTGCGTGTGTGTGTGTGGGCCACCAAGGCAGCTGGGGGGAGACTTCCTCGTAGCAGAGCCACCTGATCCTCAGGCCCTGACAAACACGCCGCGCCGGGCCCAGTGAGGAGCTCCACCTGCGACTCAGCACACGAGGAGAGCAGCAGCACAGCTGTGGAGGCTCAAACAGGACCCGGCTCATCGCCCTCCGGAACAATCCTCTCTCGCAATAAAACCAGCGTGTTACGGGAGGAACACGATTAGCGGACGTTACAGACGGTAACTGTATTTACTTTCTGCACTCATAAACCGAAGACACGTAATTGACTTATAGACCATCTGTCATTGTCTGAGGCCTCTCAGGACGCTCACAGCTTCGACATCGTCCGTTCTGTAATATCAGTCCACGCGAAACCAGAGGCCAGACTCCAACACCAGCTGGGTGTGATGGTCATGTCACGCTCACTGTCTGCCCTTCATAGCTTCATCTAGTACATCGGGTATCATTTAACAGCTACTTAGACTTGACAACGTATGACGGATCTCTCTAAAAGTGCCTCGACCCCAAACAGGTTCCGTAGCCCCTGTATTTGTTACCATTGTTGTGTTGCAGGTTGTCAGTCGTTTGAGGAGCCTGTCTACCTCTCTCCCTTCTGCTCCATTGTCTGTCCTCGCCCGGCCCTCTGGCCGTCTAGGTGTTCCTGTCTCCCCACAATGAGGAGGGCTCCGACGGTCGTTTGTTCCCCTAAGTGGGCGCAGTGTTGGGCCCTTAGAGAGGGGTGAGAAATGGAGGGGAGATATATAATGAGGTGAGAGAGAGAGAGATAGAGAGATAGAGAGAGAGGAGGAGAGAGAGTAGAGTTATAGCGATATATAGCTGAGCTCGTTTCTCTCTCTTGCTCTCTCTGATCTCTCTCGTCTTTCTTCCTTTCGCTCTTTCGCTCTCTCTCTTCTCTCTCGCTCTCTGCTCTCTCTCTATCTCTCTCTCTCTCTCTTCTCGTCTCTTTCTCTGCTCTTTCTCTCTCTTCTCTTTCTCTTTCTCTCTTCTCTTTCTCTTTCTCTTTCTCTTCTCTTTCTCTCCTTTCTCTTTCTCTTTCTCGCTTTCTCTTTCTCTTTCTCCTTTGCTCTCGCTTTCTCTTTCTCTTTTCTTTCTCTTTCTCTCGTTGTCTTGCTCTTTTCACCGTCATGCGGTTTCCTCCGTTTTGCAAGGCACTGACCATGTGTGTTACGATAGACACATGGCGAAAATGGAGTGAGATCTAGTGTAGAGTGCTGTGGGAGGCTAAAGTTTAAGGGTGGGGTGACAGAGAAGAGTGAGAGTATAGAGACAGTGAGGATGTATGTCTGGGAGTCATGGGCAGCGTGGAGGGCGACCCAGTGAGTTGGAGCAGTAGGGAGACAGGGAGGAGGGAGAGGACACTGTGCTGGAGGCAGGTACATCTGCACCTCTCCAAACACATTCACTGAGATGTCTGGGGGTCTCTTTATCCCAGCAGCCCTTACTGCAGATTTATGACCTCTCCTCTCTCCCTCTGTGTGTGTGGGTGTGTGCGTGTCCATGACATTTGTGTATGCCTGTATGTCTATCGATCGCGTTTGTTTACATCTGTGTGCGTTGTGTTCTTTTTTGGGGTCTTTGAGAAATGATCGAGGAAAAATCTCGAGAGCACGTTCGAGAAAGTTGCTTGCACACGGCCGCCATCTTGCATTCCATTTCTATCTTCCTCCCAGATCCCAGCTATATTTCATTCCTGCACGACTTCATCCCTCCTCGCTCCGCTCCTTCAGTATCTCATCCTCTTGCTCTTTTTGGAGTGAGTTTGGCCCGCTCTCTGTAGCTCTTAGTCCCAGGCTGAAAGCCCTCTCAGGGGTACTGGTGTAAATCACAGCCCCTGTCTGGGGAGATTTCCTGGGGCCTGACAGACTCCACAAAGCCTGCAGGGAGAGGGGCAAATGTTGAAAGTGCACAAAGGCGTGCGCGCTCACACACACGGCGCACAGAGCCCCCGCCAAACAGACAGAGAGACACGCGCGCGCGCGCAACCACAACAAAGACAGAAGGCTCTGGGCTTGTTTGGATGCTCCTGTGAAAACAAACAGGAAATGCTCTGTACTGTCTGGTCTGCAGTACGGGAAACCTGGTGTGTGTAAGAGTGTGTGTGACTATGTAAGGGTCCTTAGAGCCCCCCTCCCCCCCTCCCCTAAGCTTTTGTTAATGGCTGTCCAGACGAGCTTGTTCTTTCTCCACCCCTCCACCCGTCTCCACCCCTCCACCCATCTCCACGGCATGTCTGTCTTTCTTTCTTTCTCCCCTCTTTATTGCACTTGATTCTAAAAGCGTCCATTCCTGAGATGGCCACGATAGCAGCTGAAGCTAAATTGCCGCGTCATAAAGCATCTGCGACAGCAATGCAGCTCTCAGGGTGGGACGTCTGCTAAGAAAGGGTGCGAGGTGACTGGGTCTGAAGGAAAAGAAGACTAGTGCTTTCCATTTTTTGAAACAGTTTACTTAATTATAAAGCCTTTTTTAACATCAAAAGATTTCACTGTGTCTTGCCATTTTGGTCTGACCTATAACTCAATTGTACACGCCTACCTGTCAAGCAGGTAATCAAATGTGCGTGTTTCTTTTTAACTCCAATGAGAACAAAATCATGTTTGGTTCCATCTCGCTGGCCAATGCTTATCTTGAACACTACTAATTACTCAGTAGAGACAGCATAGTTACAGTGATGGTTTTGATTTACAGCGGCGTCATATATTCTGTGGCTCTCTCTTCCTGTCAGATGACTGATGACAGATAAACGAGCTCGGCGCTATAATTGGCCTTCCTGTTGGCGTCCTCGTCTGACAACACCTGCACCTCCCCCCTGCCTCCTCCAGAGGGCGGACGCCGCGGAGTGGACCTGGGTCTTCCAGCGAAGAGGGCACGGACCACGAGGAAGAGAGAGAGAGAGGCATGACGTGGACAAAGGAGGAACGAGAGCGGGAGGAAGAGAACGAATGAGGCGCCTCGTTCTTCCAGGGCTATTGCATCAGAACAGGTGGTTGTGGAAGGAGCCAGCTGACTGTTATTGCTCCAGCACTCTGACGCAACCTCGCCACGCTGCCAAGCCCACCTCAAGAAAGATCCCATTGTCAAAACACCTCTGACCCAGCCAACACAAAGGGATGGGGGAAAGTCCCACCCGGGCTAACCCAAGCCAACTCCTGTGGCTCTGCTCGTCCCCCTCTGCCCTCCCCCTTCTATCCAAGACGGGGCTGTTTTTGTTGTGATGAGAAAATGACTGTGGGAGAGAGGAATCTGGAGGGTTGGCAGGAGCGTGTCAAGGCCAGCATGCTGCTGGCAGTGTCCCCAGCCGGATCATCCCTAAGGGGTGTGCCGCACACGCCCCTGCCCCCCAGCTACCTGCCTTACCCCCCCCCTGACAGATGATCCCACTGACAGCAGGACGCGGCAAACCTGCAATTGTACGATGCCGTGATCCGTCAATGTCCCTCTGTGCTTTTGGCTCTCACCACACACACACCCACACACACGCGTGCATACTCACACACGCTCACACACATGCACACACACACACACACACACACACCTCAGTCTGCAGGCATTATTGGAATCATCCCCAGATACGCCTTCTCATTCCACAGGAATACCCGTGGATACCTGTTGCAGGTGTTGTTTGGGAGATGAGTCACCTTCTTCTTTTCTCAGTGATGTTTATTCCTCTCCGTCTCTAAACGGCTGCTAACTGTCGGATTGGTCTCTCAGTGAGCTCGTTGTTTCTTCCCACCAGTTCGGAACATGAGAAACTGTAATTTTGTTGATATTAGTTTCGGGTGACATTCAAGGAATG
>CAEFZP010005652.1:0-56107 GCA_903064625.1 Mallotus villosus | reverse complement strand
TGGATTAAAACTTTAGGTAACACTTTATAATAAATCAACGCTTTTTGGCATTTACAAAGTGTTAACTAATAGTTAGTTAATCCTTTATAAAACATTTTGAAACATTAACAATACATTATTAAATAGTTAATAATCTTATTAATAAACGCTATGTTAATCATTAATAAAAAACTGTTCAAAATTACGGATTTGGTTCATAATGGCATTTAGAAAGTGTTAACTAATAGTTAGTTAATCCTTTATAAAACATTAACAATACATTATTAAATGGTTAATAAGCTTATTAATAAACGCTATGTTAATCATTAATAAACACTGTTCAAAATTATGGATTTGATTTATAATACAATTCATAAGGTGTTTAACTGCATTACCATACTTTATATACAGCTTGTTAATATAGTTGCAAACTAGTAGTTTATAATATGTTAATGGTACATGAGCTGGTATAGAAAGCATTAGCAAATGGTGAACAAACCATTTACATTACCTTTACAAACTATGAGTAAATAAATAAATACATATTTACCTATGTCTTTAATTAATGTATGCCAAGTCCAATACATGATATACACTAATACTTAGCAGATATCTTAACAACTGTTTTATAAACACTTAGTAATGATGCAACTTGTGATTAGTAATGCAAGTTATGAAGGGTTTACTAACTGTTAGTTAAGGCTTTTGTGTGACCTAATCTAGTTTGAACTATCTATGCCTTATTAAACATTTATAAGTTATTTATTAAGGTATTCTTGTCCATTCTCGAACCTCACATTCACAAAGGCTGAACATACCTTTCTCAAAAGGAAACAGACACAACACAGAGTGATACACGAAATGTATATTTTATTGAACGACAGGCATGTATTTATGTTTATTTCAGCCATTTTGGGGAAAATATAATACAGCTTTGGGATGAAACCATCATGTGTAACCAACTTGTATACCAATTCTACTGTAATTGCTTCTTAATGGAAATAAAATACTATTTTATTCACCAGGTAAATAAATGAACAGCTATTTCTTAAAAACACAAAATCTCTGCCAGGCAAACAAGGTTTGAATTTGTAGTAACAATACATCTCCAAATATCTTTATACACAAGCACACATACATTCACAGCCATTTCTTCTATGCCGATAACTTGTACTTCTTTGATGTCATAGATTACTCTGCCAAATGCACCTTGCCTGTGTTTCTTAGCGAGCCATTCATTCCACTCAATCACATTAAGGTGATCAGACAGCAAACTCTCTGTCCGATTTCCCCGAAGCCTCCAGATCTGCTTTGTATGTTCACCAGGCCCTTTCAATGTGCTTGGTATGGGCACCAGTATGGGGATCTACATACCACCTGCTGTGGTTAACTGTGTGGTGGTTGTACCCTAATGCAGGGAGTATGCGGTAGGCAGGGCCGGCCCAAGCCTTTATGGGGCCCTAAGCAGAATTGATTTGGGGGCCCCCCTGTGACGCAAATATTATTGATTATTCTTAATGGTTGATTATTCGCACACTATTAATCTAATGCACTAATTAGCAATTGTATTAGTTGTGTTGCTTACCTCATACCAATGTTTGCCTGGCATGTTTTCACCCTTATACGGTTTTTAATTTTAACAGAAGCAAACCCACAAGATTGGTCAGGTGTTGATTTGAACTTTAAGTATTCAAAGTCTTACAGTACTAAGTGGTGTACTTAATGTGGTGTACTGAAAAGTAGCTAAATAAACCAGACAATGCATCTATTGTACACAAGTTAACCACTTTAATGTCTTATGGTTTAAACTAGCAATGTGCAAAAGTACAAAACATTCAACTTCAAATAACACATTTTCCCCCCCCATTAATTAATTGTCTGTAGGTGTAGTGGTAGTGGAAGCTTCGGCCATCAGGTTTTTTAGGGAATGAGAAGTTTTCCTTTATAGGCAGTGGCCCCCTGCTTACCAGATCAGACCTTTCTGAGTCAGACAGGATAGATAACCACACAGCTGGGTCAACTGGATGAGCTGCTGATCCATGGTGTAGGCTGGAAGTTGCTAAGGGCGTAGATGTGACATAGATCCCAATGACCACATAAGTAGAAGGACCTGTAAGGAATTTACATTGATAATTATGATTTGAAATATTAATCAAAGGATATTCTACAGTTAACTCTGCAAATACAAAAGCTGCTCTGCTGTTAACTTACCTGCCACATCTGCTGAGGTTGAAACAGAGATGGAAGGAACAGTAGGATAAGGGGATGCAGGTGCTGATAAGTGCTCCTCATCTATAATAATTAAAATACGAATAAAAGCTAGCCATGTTAGATGTCATATTAGAAGATAAGGCCATTGTCTGTCAAAAACAAAACAAATCTCACAATAGTCATGGTTTATTAATATAAATATATATTGATCTTGGATTGTTGTAAACCGACCTGCTGTATCATCATCAACTGTGGCACTGGCACTTGGGAATGGTGGCGTTGGTGTGACCCAGCTCCAAAATATTTCAACAGTGCTCCTGTAGGGAAGATTCATATGAGTACATAGTAGATTTAACAGAATGTTATTTTAACAACATAAACGATTTTACACAGCAGCAAGCCATCTGTACACTTGAAACCACAACTTTTAATCTATAACTAGCTAATTGAGGCATAATGATATTGGAATATTATAACAATGACCGCAAAAGGGTAGGATCTATGCAAGCTACTTTAGGCTAGCTTTGTTAGCTATCTTAACTGTCAACTTCGTTTACATTAGCTCACAATGTAGCCTAGTTACCAAAGTTCAATGGCAATCGAAATTTCTTTTGAAATGTCTTTTGCTAGTCTGCATACGCCTAAGTAAATCCACCTAGGTGAATGCATACTAGCAAAATAAATGCCCATTTTAACGGGGGATCTAGCTATTGTTATATTTTGTTAGCTAGCTAGTCTAAGTGCTAGACTAAAATGATAGCTAGCTCTAGTTAGCTAGCTAGCTAACGTTGAAGGCTTGTTTGACGCATCTAACTCTAGGCAGTGAATGTTTAAGGTTAAATACGGTAATTAATCATGCAAACATACCTTGATCTGGCAGTTTTTTCTCTTCCTCTGTTTTCTTATTTTTTCTTTTCTCTGTGCCAGAGGAATATATCCTTTTTTGTGACATTGCTTTTTGCCGTGTCAAATTGGGATTGCCGACTGATCTCTGCTCTTCTCGAACTATGGGGTCATTATTGTAGCAAAACTATTCACAAATGCATAGCACGATCCACAAATGCACAGCACGATTCACAAATGCACAACATGATTCACAAATGCACAGCAAGATCCACAAAGGCACACCACGATCCACAAATGCACAGCACGATTCACAAATGCACAGCACGATTCACAAATGCACAACATGATTCACAAATGCACAGCAAGATCCACAAATGTGTGCGATCCGCGATCCACAAATGCGTACCACGATCCACAAATGCGCACTGAGATTTGTGTATAAAACAATGTAGTTACAAAGTCTGGCTTCTCACTTGGCGCTGTTTTTACAATTGACTTTTGCTACACTTCTGCCGTGGTACAAATCCACAACTCGTGTGCGTGTGCCTCAGTAGCTGTAAAGCCTCCATGCCACCAGTCGGCGGTATAGCGGTCCAGTGACGTTTAAGGCAACGTAACATTGCTGGGTGGATCAAGCGGTTAGACTCGTCGTGGCTGGAGTTGGGATGCAAGGCAGACAACGATGCAGCCACGAGAGCTTTCGGTAAGTATATTTTATGTTTAGTAGTAGCTGTCAAAAGTAGCCTTATATTGACCAGTAAAATATAATATTATCAGTAACACTAGTTATCTGTGAAGAAATAACTTTAGCTCCGCTCATGCGTCACGGAGTAAACTGGTAGTAGCTAGCTACATCATAGAAGTGGCACTAGCAAACTAACTAGACCAATTTACCTACCTAAAAATGTATGTGCCGCATATGGTGTGTAGGTAGCTAGGATCGAGTCACGATCAGGAGTCTATCTAGCTTTAAAACGAGTTTGGTGGAAGTTTGTATTTAAATAAGGCTAAATATTCAGAGTTGTCTTGAGTTTCATCAGCTAGCAAGCTAGGCACATTCAATCATCAGAAAATGTTTTCCTAATGTACATTTAGACTTTTTGTTCTATGTTTAATGCTCTACACATGTATGGTATATGTAGTGGCCGACCAAGGGGTTAGACATCATACAAGAACTTAAAATAAGATGAACAAATATTAAGGCTCTTTATGTCAGTTCATAAAGTGGGCCATCATGACATGATTATGCATGACTTTACAGTCCGATGCAAATCCAAATGTTAACATCTTAAGTTATGTTTCTATAGGAGTTGCAAATACCAGAGATCAACTGGGAGTGCAATGGCATTAATGCTGACCTGGGCCTGGTATCCATGTACCAGTCCTTGAGAATTGTCTGGATGAACTCGAGATGGATCATCTAATAAGATCAATTGACCCAGTTGCCACCTCTGCTGCAGTTGAATGTGTGCAGAATATCATCAACACCAGATAAAGTTAACAGATTTAACATTTGTTTTACCAGTAGTTAGAAGTAAAAGCTTAGTTTTGGACGCTAACCCAATAGTTATATATAAGCTTTTGTTTGCATTGAAGTACATATTTAAGCACCGTCTCCCGTGTAGTGCTCCACGCACCTGAATAGTTTCATATCCGCTTAATATTAGGCTCTCCAGCCTCAAGACGAAGGGGACCACAACAGCGAGGATGGCGTATGTACAATGTGTGTGTGTTGCCAATCAATTAATAAACTATTAAAAGCAAAACTTAGTGAGTTTGAAACTGTTTAGAGAAATTACAGATTTAACCTTTTACATTTACATTTACATTTATTCATTTAGCAGACGCTTTTATCCAAAGCGACTTCCAAGAGAGAGCTTGACAAAAGTGCATAGATCACTGATCATAACAACGAGATATCCCCAACATTGCAAGTAGTCAAACATGAATCATACATTGTGAAAAAAAACAAAAATAAGTGCCAAAGGGAAAAATCATAAGAGCATGAAGTTAAACAAGTTACAATTGGACAACATGAATCTAAAAGTGCACCTGTGGAAGAGCAAACAACAGTAAACTACCTCACAGCGAGTACAATAATTTTAATCAGTTACAGCTAACCGACAAGAGCAGCAGCTCTCTAAGTCAGAGTCCTTGTGATCCTGGAAGAAACTAACATCATGTCCAGCAGATCTTTCCTAGGTACCGTTGTATTCCCGGAACAAGTGTGTCTTGAGCCTATTCTTGAAGGCGGGGAGACAGTCAGTGTCTCTGATGGAGGTGGGGAGTTGATTCCACCACTGGGGGGCCAGACAGGGGAAGAGCTTGTGTTGGGACCGGGCGGTCTTGAGCGGTGGGACCACCAGACGGTTGTCAGAGGAGGACCGAAGGTGGCGGGAGGGGGTGTAGGGCTGGAGGAGAGACTTGATGTAGTCGGGTGCAGTCCCATTCACCGCTCGGAAGGTCAGTACCAGGGTCTTGAATCTGATACGGGCCGTGACGGGCAGCCAGTGAAGGGAGACGAGGAGCGGGGTAACATGGGAGCGTCTGGGTAGGTTGAAGACCAGACGAGCCGCTGCGTTCTGAATCCTCTGGAGAGGGCGGGTTGCGCATGCTGGGAGCCCGGCGAGCAGCGAGTTGCAGTAGTCCAACTTGGAGAGGACAAGTGCCTGGACCAGCAGCTGGGTGGAGTGCTCAGACAGGTATCTCCTGATCTTCCGGATGTTGTAGAGGGTGAATCTACACGACCGGGAGACAGCAGCGATGTGGGCTGTGAGGGAGAGCTCGTCATCCATGGTAACCCCGAGGTTCCTGGCAGAGGACGAAGGGGTCACCGTCGCCGATCCCAGGGTGATTGAGAGGTCATGGGAGATGGACGGTTTGGCCGGGATGATGAGGAGTTCGGTTTTGGCGAGGTTCAGCTGGAGGTGGTGCTTGGTCATCCAGGCAGAGATGTCTGAGGCAGGCCTCAATCCTGGCTGAGATCCCCGGATCGGTCGGGGGGAACGACAGGTAGAGCTGGGTGTCGTCGGCGTAGCAGTGGTAGGAGAAGCCATGGGAGGTGATGATTGGTCCAAGCGAGGTGGTGTACAGGGAGAAGAGGAGGGGTCCAAGGACGGTGCCCTGTGGGACACCAGTGGAGAGCTGGCGGGGGTCAGACACATCGCCTCCCCAGGAGACCTGGTAGGATCTTCCCGTCAGGTAGGACGAGATCCACTGAAGTGCAGTGCCAGTGATGCCCATCTCGGAGAGTCTGGCGAGCAGGATCCGATGGTTAACCGTATCAAATGCTGCAGAGAGGTCCAGCAGAATGATGACGGATGACCTCGAGGCCGCTCTGGCAGACTGGAGGGCCGTGGTGACCGACAGGAGGGCAGTTTCAGTGGAGTGGCCCGTCTTGAAGCACGATTGGTGGGGGTCAAGCAGGTTGTTCTGAGTGAGAAAGTTTGACAGTTGGTTAGATACAGCGCGTTCAATTGTTTTAGAAAAGAAGGGTAGAAGTGATACCGGTCTGTAGTTCTGGAGGACAGCTGGGTTAAGGGAGGGTTTTTTGAGTAGGGGTCTAACTCTGGCCTGTTTGAAGGCAGAGGGGAAAGTGCCAGAAGTAAGAGAAGAGTTGAGGACATGGAGAAGGAATGTTATGATGGAGGGAGAGATGGTTTGAAAGAGAGGGGAGGGGACTGGATCAAGGGGACAGGAGGTGGGGCGATGAGAGAGAATGAGGTCAGAGATCTCTGCCTCAGATAGGGCCGAGAAAGAGTTGAGACATTTAGTAGGGTCAGTCATAGAGGGTGAGTGAATAGGAAAGGTTGGTTCAGGGAACCGACTGCTAATGTCAGCTACTTTTTTCTCAAAGAAGGAAGAGAAGTCGTCTGTTGTCAGAGTGGAGGGAGGGGGTGGGGGAGGTGGGTTAAGAAGGGTGGAGAAGGTAGAGAAAAGTTTGTGAGGGTTTGAGGCAGAGTTAATTTTGTTCAAGAAGTAGTGAGTTTTAGCATCAGTTATATGGGCAGAGAAGGATTTGAGGAGGGAGTAATACTTATCAGATACTTATCAGGTCTAGACTGTCGTTAGACTTGCGCCATCTCCTCTCAGCCGCTCGAAGGGTGGAACGTTCTTCACGAATAACATCAGTGAGCCACGGTCAGGAGGGAGAAGATCGCGCAGGCCTAGTTGACAGGGGGCAGAGGGTGTCAAGTGATTCAGTTAATGTGGATAACAGCATATTAGTGGCAGTGTCGGTGGGGTGGGACATGAATGGGAGCGGAGATTGCGTCTGAAAGTTACGAGGGGAGGGGAGGTAGGAAGAGTTGGAGGGAGAGAGATAGAGAATTGGATAAAGTAGTGATCAGAGATGTGTAGTGGGGTTACAGAGGTTAGGTCAGTGATACAGTTACGTGTCAGGACGAGGTCCAGCTGTTTTCCTGCCTGGTGGGTTGCTGGTGTGTTGAGCAACGTCATGTCGAAGGAGGTCAGGAGAGACTTGAAGTCAACAGCCTGCGTTCCATCGAGATGGATGTTGAAGTCCCCAAGCTTTTATTCTGCATACAATTATACTGTGTTCAGCATTTCTTGCCTACAGAAAGGGGAACCTTACCAAATGAACTCGAGCCAACACTAAGCTTATCTTTACAGCATGCCATTTGGTAATGAAAAACTCCAAAGACGCACACACACATATGAGATCTTTCAGCTAGACAGCTGTTATTCAGGGGAGTTAGCCAATGACAGAAAAGACATGGGACAGTTGCATGTCTGTATCATGATTGTGGATGGATCAATGAACCAGAACCGCAGCAGATTCCTCAGATGCTCTGAAGAGGCTGTTGAAAAGACAGACCTGTGAGACACATGTTCTATACTCTTCTTTATATTTACACTCTTTATAAACAAAAAGCCAATGAAGGAAGGTTAGAGGCAGGAAGGACGGAAGTGATGAGTTTTTCAATGGAAAAACAAATACATTTAATACAATTAAAAAAGCACACCATGTTAAATAAAAGTCCGGAAATAAGATGTGACCCAAGTGACAACCTCGACAGAGACATCTTCGTTGTCATCAGAATCAACGTCCGGGTGATGTGTGCAAGAATCATCTGGAAAGACAGAGACTGGTAATGAAGACGTAGCCTACTCATACATGGGAATACAAATTGGAGAATAGGTATTCAAGAAGAGGTCTTTAACATAACCTTTGATGGATACATATCTTAATTATTTTGGTAATAAATCAAATCATGTACCTTGGGTGTGATTTCAGCATCTTCTCGTAAGGGAAAAGTAGCTTGACCACATTTTATCTGTTAAAGAGAAGTGGCCAAATGCCAATCACCTTTAATCCCTTTCTCAACTGTTTCATTTGTTTCCCTGATCGGCCACTTCAATACATATACTTTAGTCCATACATGTGCAGTGCATTAAAAATAGAACAAAGAAAAAGTCTAAATGTACATTAGGAAAACTTTTTGATGATTGAATGTGCCTAGCTTGCTAGCTGATGAAACTCAAGACAACTCCTTAGCCTTATTTAAATACAAACTTCCACCAAACTCGTTTTAAAGCTAGATAGACTCCTGATCGTGACTCGATCCTAGCTACCTACACACCATATGCGGCACATACATTTTTAGGTAGGTAAATTGGTCTAGTTAGTTTGCTAGTGCCACTTCTATGATGTAGCTAGCTACTACCAGTTTACTCGGTGACGCATGAGCGGAGCTAAAGTTATTTCTTCACAGATAACTAGTGTTACTGATAATATTATATTTTACTGGTCAATATAAGGCTACTTTTGACAGCTACTACTAAACATAAAATATACTTACTGAAAGCTCTCGTGGCTGCATCGTTGTCTGCCTTGCATCCCAACTCCAGCCACGACGAGTCTAACCGCTTGATCCACCCAGCAATGTTACGTTGCCTTAAACGTCACTGGACCGCTATACCGCCGACTGGTGGCATGGAGGCTTTAATAATAATAATTAATAATTGATAGGTTTTATATAGCGCTTTATTGTAGGTCACTCAAAGTCGCTTTACAGAGTCCAGTGTTCATTCAGACACAGACACACCGGTGGTGGTAAGCTACAACTGTAGCCACAGCTGCCCTGGGGCAGACTGACGGAAGCGAGGCTGCCAATCAGCGCCATACGGCCCCTCCGACCACCACCAACCAGCATTCAATCACATTTATACATGAAGCATGTCTTTATGATGGTGGGGGAAACCGGAGTACCCGGAGGAAACCCACGCAGGCACGGGGAGAACATGTAAACTCCACACAGAAAGGACCTGGAGCGACCGGGGTTCGAACCAGGGACCTTCTTGCTGTGAGGCGACAGTGCTAACCACTGCGCCACCGTGCTGCCAAACGCTTTACAGCTACTGAGGCACACACGCACGCACACGAGTTGTGGATTTGTACCACGGCAGAAGTGTAGCAAAAGTCACGTGTAAAAACAGCGCCAAGTGAGAGGCCAGACTTTGTGACTACATTGTTTTACACATACACAAATCTCAGTGCGCATTTGTGGATCGTGGTACGCATTTGTGGATTGCGGGTCACACACATTTGTGGATCTTGCTGTGCATTTGTGAATCATGTTGTGCATTTGTTGATGTGCGGTTTACCGAGCCGTCCCATGCGCACATCCCGTCCAGACCCGGTGCTGGACGGGAGGTGAACCTGCGACTAAGCCGAATCCACCGACCATCTACCCGGTACCCTTCACATCCGACCTAGGGCAGATAGCTACCTCTAGAGAGCTGCCCCTCTTGCGCCCGTCAGCGGACCCATCAGGATGTACACAAAGGCAGCAAGAATACGCTGGAACACGAAGATATGTTATCTAGTGTAAATGACTAGTGTCAGCAGAGCACCTGCTGTTCCCTGGCCGGTATCCAGGGTGTCTCCGCAGATATCTTGACTCGGACGCTGGATTCTGATCGATTGCTACCGAATCAGAGCACGTCTGCGGATCACCAGTGCCTAGCCAAGATCTACGGAGACATTCGACAATGCTTGTGATCCGGAAGCCTCTCATCCATACAGGGCAGAGTTACAGCTGTCTCTAGAGACCCATTCCTCTAGCGCCCGTCGGCAACCCCAAAGATGTACGCAAGGCGCATGTGCATGTACTATCAATGTAACTATGTGAGAATGAATAAACAAATGTGTCGGCAGAGCACCCACCGTTCCCTGGAGTCCAGGGCATCTCTAGAGATATCTCGATTCAGAACACATGGATTCTGATTATAGCTACCAGCTCAGAGCACGTCTGCGGATCACCACGTCTGAACCGAGATCTAAAGAGATATTCTACTGTTATGGGTTAACAAGCCGACCCAGCCACCATCTGTAATGCAGGCTTGTGTATACACTGCAATCCGTAATTTGACCATGTGGCCGCAAAGCTCTTCACCTCAAGCTCATAGATCTCTGGACTCATACAATGTGGCATTTGGGCGTACATAGTGCTCGTAAGCAGAGGACGACCAGTCCCCAACATTGCATTGCGCATTGCGATGTATACCAATCCGGGGACAGCCCACAGCGAATCGTTGCGCGAACCAGGATTTCTTTTCCTTGCCGGCATCGGTGACAACAGGGACTCAGAAAGCGTCGCCCGGAAAGCGACATAAAGGAGAGTAAACAAAACAGTTAGTTCGAGCAATCACAAGAACTGCCTTTGCATAGTATCAGATTGGAATGTTCAGGACACAGTAAACATTCACTGCACAATAGTGGTGAATTCCCCACACTGTGAAACATTAAAAAGGTTGTGAAAACACTCAAGAGTATCGCCATATAGGGCCCGAAATGCCCTTGTTCAGTTGGACACCGGTACTCGGGGGTATCGCCCCATACAAGCGATGTCAGAAGGCTCACATGCGTGAGCCTGATTAAGTGGTCTTAATGTGCAAGGTGAATGCTGCTCTCTTCCAGTTGATCAGAAGCTCAGGACACCTACAATAATTGAATACCTGATACCAGTGTTTAACATGTCTGCGCTGTGCGCTCCTTCGCCCCATCTTAGAACCATAAGTTGAATCCTTCATCCACCAGTGTGGATTGAAAATACTTAATGTATTCGCCGGCAGACAACATAGGCCTACATGTGCACCACGCACTCACCGTCTGAGAAATGACGGCATGCTTGCCTATCGGAACTCCTGAAATGAAACAAGACAGTGCGACAGTCTCTATAGCCTGAATGAATGCGTGCGCAATGTGAGATCCCACACTCTGGTCCACGTCAGCAGTCTGACTAGATTGATAAGCACAGAACCTCCTTACGATGATGTGACCTCGCTTCGATATCACGACAGTAACCTTCCCTACGCACGAACAAGCAATCACGATGAAATAGAATTGTGTACAATCTTGGACTACGTCTCAAGTGCCAGGAAGTTAACTGTGGGCCACAGGGCCTTGTCCGGAGAACGCGATAATCCCCCAACCCACGGCGGGAGCCGCGTCGGTACGAAATCGAGGCAGCAGACGACTCCACGGAATCGTGATAGAAGAACTGATGCCGCGCCGACAGCCGCGCAGCCTACTCAACGCCGATCCGATCGCAACCGTCGTCTACACTATCCCGAAATCAGCCACGTGTCGAGAAGTCCAACAGAGGGGACGCGAACCCCGAGGCATGATGCATAGCGGAAGTAAATGCCCCCGGCCCCCGCAACGACAGAAAGTTCTGCACGAGCCCGAAGTGGCCCTCACGACGCCAAGGACACGCTCCAGTTATCTAAGAGTATCGACGCCCGCATGAACCGCCATCAGTAAATGTCTATAAACTCACGTGAATACGGTCTACTCAAAGGACAGTGAAATGTCCACGCAATCGAACGCGTCCGAACACCGAGATGCAGCGCGGGCGGAGACGACGGAACATCCGCTACCAAATCGTACAGCAGGTGCACAATGCCGACTGGTGCTCATCACCAGGATCCATCACGGAGCCACCGACAGCATGTCGATGTGCGCGGGCCGCTGCGGCAGCCGAACACCACACCACCAAGAGTAGGCAACAGCTGCCACCCCACCAACACCAATTAGGTGCCACTGAGAGGCATGCAGCAGAAGCACGGACCAGGGATCGTGGACCTGCAGGCAGGTAGAGAAATAGCCGTCTGCTTGAATGCTAGGGTTTAGTCCATCCCCTCCAGAACAAGATCACGCAAGAGGGACCGTTGCACTCGTTGGTTAGTCGGACTGATAAACCTATGCAATCGCTGTGAATCGAAATATTATTACTGAAATAAAAGCGTCGGCGAAATGACGAAACGTAAACTCAGTCACAAGACAATTATATGCGTCAAAGCGTGTAATGTAGATAGATGTCCCTGCATACGACGATGCAACAATCCTCACACGTTAGCATCGACCCACTACTAGCCACAATGTGGCACTCAGACGGCCCATCACACGTCAATTACACTTGCATTGCCACACTCGGCATACTTACATGCATGAGTTCAATTATCCCCACGCTCCCAAAGCATGAGTTATCTCCAAACCGTAGCTGGCTATCTAGTTCCTCCGGCAAGTTGCTACTTAGCATTACACTCGTAGCTAGCAACGCTAGGCCTACTAGAAGCCGGTGTAACCCGGCATGGGCCATACGTTACCCTCTTGCCAGTACATCGTATGTTATTGACATTTAGTAAGTTTCCTGCCTGAACATCTATCCAGGGACAGCAGACGAGAATTAGCCTCTGCAACCTCTTCGCAGGTACAGGTTACTGTTGAGTGCATCCCTGAAATAAATGAGAATAACAATGAACACATTTATTGACAAGCTGTCACGTAAAGCACCGAACATACGTTCCGATATTGATACCGTGTAGGCTACTTCTTAAAGCCATGGCAATTAATGCCATACCATCGATTTAAAGAGCAAGATACACAAACCCTCTCATTCGGGTACACCATTCCTGATTCCCAGCCGGTGGTGTCCGAAGACACGGACTACGTCATTCCTCCCCTGAAGTCAATGCGAAGTCGAAGGCCACGGAAGCAACTCCGAGCAACTCCGAAGCAGTAGGCTACCGGGGATCGGCGGATCGACCGCCGTCGCCTCCTCCAGCGAGAAAACTCGAGCACTCATGTCCGCCGGAGACATTTTAATGTCCAGAAGGGCCGTCAGCACTGAAACGGACCGGGAGGTGGACGCTGCTGGGGCCGGGCTCTCCCCCCGGCCTTGAGCCTTCTTTCCAGGTGCCGGTAGTGAAGAGGAGCCCCGTTTCCCCCTTCGTTTTCCTGCCGGGGCGCTCGGGGGAGCAGAAGGAGAAGGCTCGCCGCACTCCACGAAGAACGTGAAAAGGTCTTCGTGGTCGCATCCCCTGGGAGGAGACACAACCCCTGGAATACAGGGAGTCGAGGATGCGGTGGACAGGCCAATCCTCGATGGCAGCCGATCTCCGGGCCAGACGTGAGCTCCTTCGAACTCCATTCCCCTCGTCGCCGGGTTCCGCGGAAGTAAGACATCCGGTAGGCCCGTCCGAATCACCACCGAACACCCCCAACAAACAGGCCACAGCCGAATCGGAAGAGTCGGACACAACGAACAGAATCGAAAATAGCCAATACACGTGCGAACACGAACAGGACTGGCAGCATCAGTGATCATAAACGACCGGGGTGAGTGTGTGCGTATCCGCGCGTCTTTTAAAGACGCCTTATCGGACGCGCCCAATGAATATGCGCTGCTAATATGGGTGTAGTGGGCGGAGGAAGAAGGTGGAGTAAGACGCCTTACGTCCCTTGATGATGCGTGCTGCCCGATTGCCCTGCCTGAACTAGCTGCGCTTATTAACTACAAACTCCCGTCTTCCACCAATTTGTTGGCCTCTCCTCCTTCTCATCCTCTCAACAACTGTGATGCAGACCTCCCTGAGCTTTTTGGCCATTTTTGTAAGGGTTGTTGAGCTTGCTGCAATGTTGTCATCGATCATGTCGATCTGACGCAGTCGTAGGCCCTGGGAAAATCTACAACCCCCAGGTCCCCAAAACTATTTAGCCTATACGTCATTCCATTTTCATAGAATATCCTATCAAGGACTGACAACACACAGGTTATGAATGACAGACATTTTTTTAAGAATAGTTAACTTATTCTAATTATCAATAGCATTCAATTTATGCAATTATTGTTATAACTAGGTCCTACCTGTAGATGAATCGCATCCAGTCACTGAGGGACACCTTAGAACCTTGACTTGTCCCTGATAGATACTTGTTTTACCTTTCTTCCATGAGCATTTGCTCGACATATACTATTAAAACACATATTTATGATTTGATAAATGCACTTAACACATAACATTTTAATCAAAACAGGGACGTTTGCAGAATCTCCCAGATAGGGTATGCAATGTATTCATACCAAGCGTAGTGATCAACACATTTTCTCCTTTTCTTTAGCTTCATGGCATTATTGCAAATTCTGCATTTAACTTTTTTTTAAAAATAGTTTCCTCTTCTGCAGCCATTTGATGAGCTTCCGTGCGTTCCTCCCTGATGAAGTCCCATCGATAAGTCGCATGAATGTATTCATGTTGGTAGTTGCACATTCTCTGGTAGTAGCAGAGAATGTATAATCTAAGAGAACTCCCACTGTCGGGATACTTCCGGGTTCTGAACTGGTTGCAGTTCCACACTAGTTCCATGTGATGGCGCTAACGGTCGAGTGCAGAATGAATGGAGGTCTATGGAGCTATACCCCTAAAAATCCACTTTTCTCAGGATATAATTTTTTTTCTAGTAATTTTCATTTGGAATTCGAAAGGGGAGGCAAAAAAAATACTAACTGCTGGGTGTTATATTTTTTAAAGTAGTTATTTTGTTCTAAAAAGACTTTTACAATGTCAGAGACGTCATACACATTGTACGACCAGAGATACCGTATTACGGCAAGCTCCGGTCACTTTCTTTTCTCTCTCGAGGCATCGACCACACAGCTGACAGTTTAGGCTCCCCCTGTCAATACACATGCTAGAAAGAGTTTTGGGTTGCTAATGTTGGTTCTAATGTTGCTAATTCTCTGACATTATGATTCCACTTCGGATGCCATCAAGCGGGATCTCTGGTCGTAGTCAGTCCATCACTAACCAATCAGCATTCATTAGCAGAATGCTAGCGTGTTATGGGCAACAACGACTCACCCTGTAAGACATCGAAAGGACATAAGTACTCGTTCATCCAATTTTCGACCTATAATCCATGTTGAACATGCAAAAACTGCAATAAAATCTGAGATTTCTCAACGACAATCAGGTGAAAGAGACAAATGTAGCCGTTTAGCTCCATAGACTCCCATTCATTCTGCACTCGACCACGATCACTCCCAGTGGAACTCTGGTGGAACTGCAACAAAATTCGGTACAATGGGGCTTAATGAGGAGTGGCAAGGCTCTCCTTAAACAGGCTCTGGTAGTAGTCTAGTAGTACGGAAATAAATGGTTAGTTAATTACCCATAATACCCCCAAAATTCCCGCTGACAGCAACGCATCATCATCACAGGACAGAATTTAATTGATGCAAATCATTGAAGCCAAAACAAGAAAATATGGAAATTAACAAATCATCACTTACCATTTGTACACGGCCCCGAAAAAATCATGGACAGATGGATACCTCTGGAGAAAAGGGCAAACCTGACGGTACAGGTACATATTTGCTAACACTTTGCTAGCTAGCTAGTGCTGTCTGCAATTTACAAAGTTAGACTATATGCCGTAAATTTCAAACTTCGCTAGCTACATAAACTTAGCTAACGCTAGTTAGCTGAACTGATTTCTCGTACAATTTGTCAAAATATTATGTGGCTAGTTTAGATAACGCTAGTTATTTGGGAAAACATTTCTGATAGACAAGAATACATTACAAGGAGTTATTGTAATTGTGTTTCTGGAAATATGGAAGTTTGCTAATAAAACAAGGTTAACATTTGAAAATGTCCTATACTGTAGCGCAGGGGTTCCCAAACTTTTTTTTCTCGAGACCCAAAAGAGAAATATGGTGTCTCCCTGGGACCCAAACATAAAAATACAACATAAGTTCTGGGGAGTTTGATCCTTAATGCGAGCGGCCGTAGGGCGCGAGCCGAATTTTGGGGCCTTTATTTGAGTGCATAGCCGTTTTTCAATTGGTAAAACCTTGTCTAGTGAAGGTTGTAAGTGACTGCTAGATATCAGCCTCATGTGTTTGCTTAACGTTTTTTGTTGTTTATATGACTTCCTTTTAAAGTTTGTACATATAATTACTCATGCATGCCTCTAGGTGGCAGGTGTGTTTATTTGTTGGGTAATTGTTTGATATGCGAGCATGTGTACCTTTTGTCTGGTTTCCGGTGATACAAAGTTTAACAGAAGTATCCTGCATGACATTGAAATGGTTAAAGATTCGTTTTGGTTGCTACCTCAGTGCCGGCCCAAGCCTTTATGGGGCCCTAAAGCAGAATTGATTTGGGGGCCCCCCTGTGACGCAAATATTATTGATTATTCTCAATGCTTAATTATTCGCACACTATTAATCTAATGCACTAATTAACAATTGTATTAGTTGTGTTGCTTACCTCATACCAATGTTTGCCTGGCTGTTACGACCCCCAGTCTATGGTGTTCTGTGTTTGTGTTCTGTGTGTTTTCTGTGTGTTGTGCTGCTGTGGTATCTGATCCCCATAGGTGGCGCGAATCATCTCAGCCCAATCAACACCTATGCATGACTCCTCCCCTCCATAATCCGGTTCACCTGGTTCCTGTTATCAATCATCGTTCCACCAGTATATATTGTGCCATTCTGTGTTTGTTTGGGAGGGGGGATAGTCTGTGTGTTTTGGTAAGCATATTGTTATGTGTGGAAAAGGCCAACTTGTGTTGAGAACTATTGAGAAATATATCTTTGGATTCCCCTCTCTGTTAACTAGTGATGGGCAAATGAAGCTTTTATGAAGCATTGAACCAGTTGAGCCAATGTTTCGAAAATAGGTTCATTACTCGAAGCTTCAGTGACAGTGACCTCTGCTGGCGAAGTTCGAGGCTGCAGTGGATTCAACGTATCCCTGCTTTGAAAATTATTTGACACGAATAAATATTGATCTAAATACAGATGTTTAAATTGTTCTTAAATGGATATGCCTAGCCTTCTGTCCATGTAGGCTAGGATATAATTGAAACAGAATATCAAAAAAAACATAAGGCTATGCCTTCCCCCCAGACCAGGATTAGAACCCCGCTCCTCCACTCCCTAGGCAGTGCGTTATCCCCTAGTCTAATCCAGTTGATGGTATCACATTGTTCTATTACATAAATAGTATGCACAACTCCCGTAAACGATTGTAGCATCGATTGTGTTATTTTTTTCCCCATTAAATAATTAGGCGTTGACCATCTGGCTTTGGGCAAGGTGGTTGGGTGTGCTTGAGTAACTCTGAAAGGGGTGATTATGTGGATGGGATGGGGCTTTAGACACTCAAAGATTTGTATTGAGGTAGGCTGCTTTATGGATTGAGCCGGTTTCTTTTTTTGCTCAAAGCTTCTCCACAGAAACACGGAAAATGATTTGATCCACACTTACACTAAGACTGAATATCATGTTATATTTACAAAACCAGGGACAGGGGTTGCAAATTAGTATTGTCTAGAAACCTGTATGCATGGCATCTATTTTATATGAAACAATGTATTTGTCCCTGCTCAATAAACTTCTAAATATAAAAAAAAATAAAGATTGATGAATGTGTGTATTGTGCTTGTGTTACTGAGGAGAATGGAAAGATGGCATGTTAGGTGTGCTTGTGTATCTATGGCAGGAGGTAATTATGGAAATACGGGGTGATTATGGAACATTCAAAGATTTTTATTTAGGTACATTATCTTTTCCACAGTTTTAGGGTTGAGCCGGTTCCTTTTTTTGCTCACAATTTCTCCACATTTTGAGAAGATTCGCTCCGAAGGTACCGATGATGCTGGCGTGCATAAAAATGTGTTCGCCAGCTTGAACAGATTGGAGTAAACATGCTTGTGTTCCCGCCAGTACTCCAGTGGATCTTGTGATCTGGAGATGGGTGGTTCCGTTAAGTAACGCTGCACCTCCACAGTTGCATCTGATGTAGCGTTCCTCCCCTTTCTTGCCTGGGAGGCATCTCTGTCTAGGCTTTCCCACAGGTTTATCACTGAAAGACAAACATGAAATTAATCATCAGTACAGAAAAGTTCAATTTGTATCTATTTTTACTTGTACTTACTTTGTCCTACATTTTATCACATGATTATATAATTACCTGTTGAAGGAGGATTTTCCACATTCACTGTTGCTGCTTGGGCCGATGTGGAGGGATGTTCCTCTGTCGGTGTGTCCAGCGTGTGTCGCATTAATTGTGTGCATTGTGCTATTAGTCTTTTTACGGAAGCCTGCGCCTGTACTTGATTGTGAAATCCCATTGTTTTGTATCTTGGATCCAAAAGTGTTGCCAGTGCCAGGGCTGTCTGGGTCTCCGCAGTTTCAAATTTGTTTTGCATGAAGGACAGCAGGTTCTGTCCCAAAAGTTTTGCTGTGGGGTGTGTGTTCTCCATCTCCCCATGCAGATATATATTTAACATTTTGGTCATTGGGATGACCTTGGACCCTGACACTCTCTTCTCCTCTGACAATTCAACGGTTGCCTGGTTGAAGGGGGCAAGCAGATGTAGGCATGCATCCGTTGTTGCGTAGTCCTCAGAGGACAGAGGTGTCACATCTGTTGTGAGGGTCGCGGGAGCTGCCCCTACTGCCTGTCTCTCCTGGAAGAGGCGCTGGAGCATAAGGAATGTGCTGTTCCAGCGTGTGTCCACCTCCTGGATGAGCTTCATGACTGGCCTGTTCATTTGCTCCTGCACTGCTTTTAGCTTCTCCTTTGCTGTAGTACTGGTTCTGAAAAATGTAACAACTTTGCGTGCCCTTGTGCGTAGGTCCTCTAAACCTGGTGTAGCATCCATGGACTTCTTCACCACTAAATTCAGTGTGTGGGCAAAACAAAGTGCATGTCTCAAATTTAATATTCTGACGCAGGCAATCATGTTGGCTCCCGCATCAGTCACGATCGAAGCCACTTTCCTCTCAATGTCCCATTCCTCCATGAGAGACCTCATTGCTGCAGAAATGTTTACAGCTGTATGAGTCTCGGGGAAAGGCAGCACTCCCAAAAGCACTGTGGCCAGCTTCGAAGTGTCATCGACATAATGGCCGGTGACCGCGAGGTATGCCTCCATATTGATGGAGATCCACATCACAGCCTGTACCTTCTGCATGTCAGCCTTCGCCTTGGTCTTCTCCTCCTCATACTTCCGGAAAACCATGTTCTTCACAGCCTTTCTGGATGGCATGGTGTAGGTTGGATCCAGCAATGCCACAAATGCCTTGAAACCACTGTCCTCAACGATGGAAAAAGGCTGCGAGTCCTTTACCACCATGTTCACCAGAGCCTCATCCAGCTGTTGCTTCCGGTCCACTAAGACAAATGAATAAATAAAAAGAAAATTAATAAAACAAAATAAGGATTAATGGAATACAGTTAAATCATATTATTGTGTAGTGTGTCTATTTAAAAATATTGTAATACATAAAGCCTACCTTGAGGTTAGTTCCCCTGGTTAGCAGCTCCATGCTTGGCAGTGAAGTGCCTAATCATGGAGGAAGTATTCCCATGATACTTCAGCTCAGTTGAACACTTCAAGCACCGGACCTGTAGAGAAAGCCATTAGCAAATAAAAATGCAATTTTAGTGTATACACCTATACCTATAGCTACCTTATATAGACTTGAAATAGACCATAGCTATATTGCCTTGGCCTATATATTGGCTATATAGCTATGGTCTGCACATACATACATGGTATATTACTGTCAGAAAGTTACTGTTGTACATATGTTTTCCTTTGTTTCATATTAAACCATATAGTTTTAAACAGCTAGCACACTTACCTTATCAGGTGCGATCAAATCAAAGTGTTCCCACATGTTCGACCTCTCTTCCTGGCTGGCTCCATATTGATCAGACAAATCTCCAATACAATGTGATACCAACGATTCCAAGATTCCAACGATTCCAACAACTCCAAAAACTCCACAGCAACGTAGTAGGCGCTAAATACAACAACCCACATATTGTCCATTGTTTCATATGTCACGTGGTTTTATTATGATAGCCTATATTTACGAATAAGATTGATCAAAATACAGATGTCTAAATTGTTCTTAAACGGATAGGCCAGCCTATGTCCAAATAGTCTAACTGATGTAGGCTATGATATAATTGAAACAGCATTTTATAAAAACCTATAGCCTAACATATTGACTTATTCTATTCATTCACTTTTAAATGTTTTTTTCGCTTTTCTACTGTGTATTATGTATTTTAATCTTGCCTCTTGCAAAGCACTTTGAATGGCCTTGTGCCTGAATTGTGCTATAAAAATAAAATTGCCTTGCATTTTCCTCATACCGGGAGTTGAACCCCGGCTGCTTACACCATAGTCAGTGTGTTATCCCCTAGCCTAATCGTGTAGACACTTCATTGTGTTTAATTACATAAATAGTCTTCACAACTCCCGTAAACGGTTGTTGCGCCGATTGTGTGTTGTTATTTTATTTCATTAAATAATTAGGCGGTGATCAGCTGGCTTCGGGCAAGGTGGTTGGGTGTGCTTGAGTAACTCTGAAAGGGGTGATTATGTGGATGGGATGGGGTTAGACACTCAAAGATTTTGTATTGAGGTAGACTGCCTTAGTTTTTCAACGGCTTATGAATCGAGCCGGTTTCTTTGTTTTGCTCAAAGCTTCTCCACCGAGCCGCGGATCAGTAAGTGATTCATTCAGGCAACGAACCAGTTGCTGCTTCGGACGTCATATGTCACGTGATTTTTTTCACTCTGAAGCAAGCTTCGAAGCAGTGCTTCTTGGGAATTGTAGATCAGGGGGGTATTCCAGGTAGCGGGTTTAACAAACTCTGAGATTAACCCTGAACTCTGAGTTGAGTTACTCTAACATGGGAAACTCTGAGAATTTGGTTCCAGATAGGCTGATATGAATTAGTTAACTCAACTCGGAGTACGTCAACTCAGAGTTAAGCGCGGGCATGAGAACTATTGAAAGCCAACATCAATGGAGCTCCGATACTAGGATCCACCATGGCACCCGGCGACAAAAAACGTTGTCCTACTTCACCAAACTTCAGATTCAAGTTTTATTTTGTGTTAATGGTCGAGTACATATTCCGGAAAAAAGCAACACGGCTGTAGCAGTGTATGCAAGTGGCGTGGGAGACAATTGCTGCCGAGCATACATTTGAATGTAATAGCCAGTCCATACATTGAACATTTAACCCCACTGTCCGTTAATATTAGGCTACAGGAGAAAAAGCGGTGGCCTTAATAAAATAGCATGTTCAATGTTTTATTAAATATAAAAACATACTACGAACAGGTAATGCATAGTTTGCTTAGGCTATACGCTTGTGATTGTAGCCTCGATGTCACCTTGGTTTTAATAATATTCGACATGATACTAATTAAATATGAATTGGTGCCTATTTCCCCCAACATAATGCTTTCCATCAAAAGATGATGATGACGAAAAGACATTGACTGCTGCCGCAGAAATGGATGCAGAGAATTATGTGGTAGCTGGTAGTTCTCTCCCCATGTAGCCTACTATTATTTACATCGTATAAAAACGATGTGCACATTCTAATCCTGTTGAACAGAGAATGGATGCTACAGTGAGATGTTCATTTAATGGCAGGTGTAGCTATTTTGCATGTGGAACTGTGAAATGTAGCTAATGTAATCTCATGTATTCGTATATAGTTACAAATAAATGAGTTGTACAAACTGTACCTCATGAAGAAAGTGCCAAAAACTGACCAAAAGATGGTGTAGGCCTACTTAGGGTAGACGAATAAAGACTCATCTCGAAAAAGATTTACTGGAACTCCAGTTACGGGAGGATGCATGGTCACAGGTGATGTTATTTGTAGGAACAATAACCTATATTAATTGTTGAATTTGCTGAATTTCTATTTTGACCAAGATATGGTGTACTTAGGGCAGAAGAATAAAGTCTGACCTTTTAAGGTATCAACCTGCCCCCACCTCTCATATGGTAAACTATGGAGTTACTGGATGGAGTCTCAACTTGATGGCTCTCACATCTCATTGTGTAACTTACTGTAGCATTGTCATGTTGATAAGAAAGGGTCAAGATTGTGGTGTGATTGTAGTTGTTCTTGGGTATTAAAAGGAATTGTGAAGTATTTTTCTGTGGATGATTGATCTCCTGAGACCTTCTCCTCAGCTCTGGCTTTGTATCTCTGGTTTACAATAGTCATGTAGGCCAGTTAACCATGTAGGCCAGTAGGCCTAGTTAACCTTCATTGATTTCATTCATTTGCAATATGATTACATGATTATATGATTATATTATTTCACCTTAATTTGACCATTCTTGCTTTGATTTAACCCAAAGAGTCAAATAACTGCAATTGGTAGGCTATTGGCATTATTTGGTTAATGTTAATACACTGTTCAGTTTCCCATCTTCCTTCAAACCAAGGCTAGGCCTACTCATTGTTAAATTTTATTTGTAGGCAACGAAGAAGACCAAATCCTACAATTTCAATGATTTGTCTTTATTTCAGTGCCAAAAAGCTTTTGGTCAATTCTGTGTGCACGTCCACGGCGTATAACACTAGCGATGAAGACCCAAGGGCTGAGAATCTTGCTCAAATAAATTACAGATTGTGACGGGAAACGGTAACGTTAACTTAGGCATTCATCAGGGAATTAAAGCACATCAAATCGCAGTCTTAAAATCGTCTCCTGGCGTATAACTAAGCGAATTTAATTTTGTTCGAGATCGCTCGGCTGACCCAGGAAACGATATCCCATGTCTTCCAACGCTAATAAACTCAGAAAGTGGGAGGGGATAGGTAAAACTCAGAGTTTGGCATGGAACTAACCTGCTAGCGACCAGGTTAGTTTCACAGCGTAAGTTACCATGGCAACTTACCAAAAGGTTTCGTTACCTCTCTTTCTGGAACGGAAACCTCGGAGTTTGCCTGTTTTCAGGGTTAAACAACTCAGAGTTTTCACAAAACCGGCTACCTGGAATACCCCCCAGGGTTTGAAGCAAGGATCGAAGCTTCAGTGTCACACTGCCATCACTACTGTTAACATTGTGACTTGTGTTCTTTTGTCTTGTCGTGTTGAGTTGCTTTGTTTGTAGGGTTAAGTGTTGTCCACCTTAGTTTTTTTGTTCTTTTGTTCAGGGGCTGGGGAGTAGGTTATAGCTGCCCCGGGGTATACACCACCCGTACGGATTACTACTGTCTAAATACACTAGCTAGACCTGGGCAGACCAACGCTGTACTTTTGGGTTAGGACACCTCAATCAGTTTTGTTTTGCTTGCTTAGCTCTTGGGAGATGGTGTAGGTTAGGGGTGGGAACTTTATGTTGGTTTCTTTCCTTTTGGTCCTCTCCAGGGGGGTATTCCATCAACGTCGCTAACACAAGTCCCGCTAAAACGAATAAGTCTCACTTGGGTAAACGTCAACTCAGACTTAAGCCGTTCCACTAACAGGCAACGCTATCTCAAGCTAGACCTCAATAAACTTAGACTGTGCAGCCCAGATGAGGCGATCGTCGAAAAGAGGAGTTATGTCGCAAAAAGCAAAGCGTAAACCAGCAGAGTGGTGTTGTTTCAGCAGCATAAATTGTTTTTTTGAAGTTGCCCCCAAAAAGGGTTGCCGCAATTAACATGACATATGGGAGAAAACTTGTCAAACCATTACGAACGTTAAAAAGCGTAAATTGTAGACATACCAAATTAACATATATGCATTCAGTGATTTACTGATAATTAGCCTCATTTGATGAGCTGTTTGAAACCGTTCTGACAGTAGCCTAGCCTATGGCCGATATTCTCAACAGGAGATTGAGAATATAACCCAAAAAAGAACGTGGCAGCAATTGAAAATTGTAGGATCAAATTCAAAACACTGAAGAAGGCCATGGTTAATTGAACTTGATGTGTGTGTGTGTTGAACTTGTAACAATGACCGCAGAAGGGTAGGATCTATGCAAGCTAGGCTAGCTTTGTTAGCTAGCTTAACTGTCAACTAGCCAGTTTATATTAGCTCACAATGTAGCCTAGTTACCAAAGTTCAATGGCAATCGACATTTCTTTTGAAATGTCTTTTGCTAGTCTGCATTCGCCAAAGTAAATCCACCTAGGTGAATGCATACTAGCAAAATAAATGCAAATTTTAACAGGGGATCTAGCTATTGTTATATGTTGTTAGCTATAGCTAGCTAGTCTGGTATGTGTTACACTAAAATGATAGCTAGCTCTACTGTAGTTAGCTAGCTAACGTTGAAGGCTTGCTTGACGCATCTATCTCTAGACAGTGAATGTTTATCGTTAAATACGGTAATTAATCATGCAAACATACCTTGATCTGGCAGTTTTTTCTCTTCCTCTGATTTATTCTTTTTAATTTTCTCTGCGCCAGAGGAATAGACCACTTTCATGTTTACCAACATTCAGGATGCGCGCGCAGCTAGGTTTCAGAAAACCGGGAAAGGACAGCATTTACAATGGTAAAAGGACCACACGGATCATACAAATAGTTAGATTTAAAAGACCAAAAAGTCAGAGGACAGCCTTAGAGAGAGAAAAAGCGATTCCCCATTGATCTGTCGGATCAGAATTTTGATTTGGGTCACGAAAGTCTTGACATTTGAGTGAGAATGTCGCCCGGTACAGACCGCATAGTGGATTGGCGGCCATGTCTTCGCGTCATGTCATAACGTTCATAATTTTACAGTTTTACAGTCAATTCGACATCTAAAAAGTCGAGCAGGGCAGCTTTCAAGAGATATGGGAATTCTGCTTTTAGCCAGCTTTTCCGATTATTTTTGTGATTTGTTTAAACTGGCAATTTGAGTGTGAGACTGCGTCCCCATTAGCCTCAGTCAGACTCGTCACTCACTGGCAGTGTGCACAATGTTGTATTTCACTCCAGAAACGTCAGAGAGGACTGCCTAACGTAGATACGAGCCTGCTGAAGATAGCCAGCATATTGGATTTATTTAACCGAGCCTGTTTCATTACTCATTTTCCTGAGAAAGCGACCTCCGTTAGCCAGGCTAGTTTTGCCCGATCACTTGGTCAGGCTATTTAAAGCTATGGGTGTCAAGCGACTTTTGTGCATTGACAAGTGAAATGTAAATGTACTCGTCCAAAGGACAAGTGCCTCAAAAAGTAAGCCCTGTAATCCAGTGAACAGAGATATATGATGACCTGATCGACACACGGGGGCCCCAAGCAGCCGCTTAGTTCGATTATGCCTTGGGCCGGCCCTGGCTACCTACCTGTAATCGTTTAACGCCCTTGGTCAGCGGAGTGAGGTATGGAGTTTGTAACGTGTATTATTTGTATATTGTTAATGTGAAACTGTGGACAAGTAATGATTTCGTTTTAGTATGCTACATTTTTCACAGTGCGCAAACGGCGAGAGAGAGAGAGAAAATAAACCGTGGCGCATCAGTCGAGACTCGCTGTGTCTTATTCATTCCAAGGGCAGTTACAAAGGTGTCTCTTTTCTCTTAAGTCAGGGCTCCAGACAAACTTTTTTTACTAGGAGCACAGTAGCCTCTGACTAAAAAATGTAGGAGCGCAAGCAGAACATTACGGGGAACACCTTAAATCGACCTGCAGTGTAATTATTAATGTGACAAGAGAGGATACCATTTCTGGGGAAATTGTTGGTTGTGCTTGCGTTGGTTGCAGATGGGTCTGTTTTTTTACTGACATTTTTACAACTATTAGCCTATACAGCGACGCACCACACAAAATTGAGTTTAAATACAGTATTTAATGTGACATTACGTACTGTACATGCAAGTCTTAGCTAATTGACTTAAATGTATGATGCGTTTGTCGATCAGTCCTCCTACACCACGACACAATATTTGCTGAGCTACAGCGCAATCACAGGCAGGGATTGACGCTAGTGCAAAATAAGTAGTTTGACTGCTCACCAAAAGAACAAAGTGGAACTCACTTGTCTGGCAGATTAAGACATGTTCGTAGGTACCTAGCGAAAAGTAGCCTCAACTTTCCTAGACTTTTAGCCTACTAATGCTGAGGGCTTGCTGATATCGCTGTCTTAGAACATCATATCTATGCGTCGTTGCCAACGTGTGTTGATGTAAATTCCGCGAGTAGGCTACTTATAAAAAATGCTTGCACTGTCTCAAAATCTGGGCGCAAAATGCGACCATTTGGTCGCTGTCTGGAGCATATCATTTTAATTTCTCGTGATGTTAGTTCCCGCGGCCATGGGGAGGGGTAAACCGCCTCGCACGCAACGTCTGTGCTGACCAGACTAGTGTAGCCAAAAAAAGAACGCTCATCTTCTATTTTAATTTGGAAAATTATTTCACACTTTTTTCTTTACCATTTGGCGACCCAATACAAAAGTGTATGCGACCCATTTTGGGTCGCGACCCTAACTTTGGGAAACCGTGCTGTAGCGTGTAGGGTCCTATTATCGTCCACTCTAAATCTCCAACGTTCGGGGCCCCATTATCGTCCACAACCGTTTCTTCCGTTAATTTCTTAATGAACATATGCAGCAGCAACGAAAAAAAGTAACTCATCGATATGTACACATCTTATATTGCTGCACACCAAATTAAAGCTTCTTACTTTGAGATTTGAGTATGTAAATATGCTTTCAAACCGTATGTGTAGGCATCTGCCTTCCTCAGCGTCAAACTGTAATTTCTCCATTGAAAGTGGTTGGGTGGACGATAATGGGACCCCCTGGCCCACTGCTAAAACCAGGAAAGTAACACTTCTAGGCATATCCTGATTGGATTTCAAAATGGATTTACCATTTGGCGACCCAATACAAAAGTGTATGCGACCCTAACTTTGGGAAACCGTGTGCTAGGGTTTCTGTTATATTGATTTACGTTTATTTACGGTTTGTGTGTTTTGGATCCCCGCAAAGACTGCGGGTTGTGTTTTGTTGAATTACAATTTTATTTACATTGGGAAACCACAAAGACTGCGGCTTGTGTGTTTTGGATTCCTGCTAAGACTGCGGGTTGTATTTTGTTGAGTAACAATTTTATTTACATTGGGAAACCACAAAGACTGTGGCTCGAGATACCGCAAAGACTGCAGTTTGTGTGTTTTGGATTCCCGCAAAGACTGCGGCTTGTGTTTTGTTGAGTAACAATTTTATTTACTTTTATTATTGGGTGTGCGCTCCTGGCCAAGGAGCGCCAACCTTTGTTATCTCACATATATCTTATTATTATTTTTGCCCCCCTAAAACTCGGTCAATATTTGGACTACATAGAAAACGTCGATGTCAAAAGTTTCGTCTTGGTGTCCATTGAGTTGCTTGTATCAGAATTTACGTTCCGTTGCACAGTTTAGGACCATACAACGTTTTTGTGGCATAAAGTTTCTTTTGTCGGCAAAGGGTAGAATACTCAGTTATACTTCACAGCGTCAGCACACGTTAGCAACGACGCATTAGATACAACGTGCATAGAGACTGTTGCACAGCAAGGATGGTATCGTGCCGCCCCCCTAAGCATCTGTCAATATTTTGATTACTTACAAAACATCATGTCAAAAGTTGGTAGCCATTGAGTTGCATGTATTTTTATTTACGTGGCTAACTTGCTAGCCACAGTCACTGGCGCTACTAACGTCACGAAACACGCGTGACTACCTCTAGCAGAACATTAGCTAGTTTAGCAGCTTGTTCACTTCTGGGAGATAGCTAGGCTAACTATAGCTTTAACGCTATACTGCAAGGCAGCTGCAGAAACGCCACAAGCAAAGAGGCCATGCAAGGTGATAACTCTTTACTCATTTTACTTTGAGGTATGAAACACAACTGTGAAGTGTAATGTACAATATAAGCTGATATTATTGAGGAACTACATCTACTTTCGGAAACAGTAGTCTACTATTTCACTGAAGCATTGGCATCATGACATTAGCCTATGTTGACCGGGCAACACATACTACAGCGGTCTATGATGCATCTGTTTTCAATCGTTAAAATAAACATTACTCACAAATACATTTTCGTTGTACGATTTATTATGACATTAGATTACAAGTAAACGATTTGTTGGTGAAATAATCATTATCTGTGATTTCAAACCAGTACTGCAACGCTCTAGCCTACGCGAGACACTGTGTAGCTAACAAAAACATCCACAGCTGTTTGGGCTACAGTAGGACGTCAAACGGCGACAGAACATGTTCGGCACTCCCTTAAATCAAAAGTATTTCAATAGGTGAAACTGTCTGACTACTCACCCGAACTTCATTGACACAGCCTAAACTTGTCAATCTGTTCATGAAAGCAATATTTAATTTCAGCCTAAACTGTACAACGGAACGTTCAACCAACGATCGCCACCAAGACGAACACTGTAGTATACAGTTTACCGGGGCAGCTTCTCCACAAAGGGCTATATCGCATTTTGCGTTGTTACTGACAATGATCGCTATTGAGCTTTTTATGCATGAGCGATTTTCCACTAAATAAATGTCAAGTTTATTTACGTTTTTGGGGGCATGTCATAAGTTAGCAGACATAGAGCTACTGTTTGAATCGCGATTCCATCTGAAATATTTCCAGTCAAAACGATGTTACAGTAGCTTCTTTCCAAGGGTGTTCTTAATGAATTATTATGCAATAGACTATGAGTAGGCTAAATGCTTGAAAATATCACTAGAAGGTAAAAACTTAAATGGACTGACAAGCAGGCACACCCTCACAATTTCCCCAGAAATTGTATGCTCTCTAGTTTTATATGAGTTACAAGTTTATTTACGGTTTGTGTGTTTTGGATCCCCGCAAAGACTACGGCTTGTGTTTTGTTGAGTTACAATTTGATTTACATTGGGAAACCACAAAGATTGTGGCTCGAGATACCGCAAAGACTGCGGCTTGTGTGTTCTGGATTACCGCAAAGACTGCAGCCTGTGTACAAAAGGGTTTTATTACTTATTACTTTGAATAACTTATTACTATAATGTTTTGATTGGTTTTATGTAAAGCACCCTGAGCTGCAATTCTTGTATGAAATGTGCTATATAAATAAAGTCTTATTATTACATGTGTATTAAGCAGGCAAGGGCAAAAGTGCATACGATGACAAAATGCAAGTGATGACTGATCACCAGGACATGTACAGTGCATGTTCAAATAACTAGCAGTAAAAGTTTCACTATTATTCACTGTTATAAAGTTTGCAAAGAAATCTAAATAACTCAACACTATATGATGAGATTGTATTCTTTTAAGCCTACATTATATGAGTGGTTTTAGTGTATTACTATTTCATGGTCTTATTGAATCTTTTCCATTTCTAGCATTGTGAAACAGTAGAACTTTTTCAAAACAATACAGCTATATCGCATAGCTAGAAATACGACAACAAACTTTCAATCTGTCTGTAATCTCTACTAATAAATATACTTTGTTTTGTGTACCACAGTGTGCAGTGTCTTACATGCTTTCACTATTCAATCATACGTATGTTATTGTGTTGCCGTATGGCTCAGGTTCCATTTACAAAACCACTCTGGATGAGATTTTATTAAGTTTATTAAAATCAGGTAATTATGTTAATGACACAGGTGACTGCAGAGGTCCGTTGGTGTCCATCAGAACCAGCTGATGGTGGTTGACGCGTCTGGGTCGTAGGGCTCAGCGGGCAGCACAGCCATGTCCAGCAGCAGGGTGGATCTCCAGATCTCTGGTCTGGTTGTTGGGGTAGGGATGGTGATAGTGTGGGGAATGGGGGGGGGTAACAGTCCCTGCTGCACCTAAGGCAGCATAGACCAACGTTCGCAGACCGCTCCTGACAGGCCCTGGCTGGAACTCTTCACCTTCCTCCGCTTCACGCTTCCCTGGCTGACGAGGGCAGGCAGGGGCGTGCCGGCAGAGGGGCAGGGACCAGCTCGAGCGGGTTCTTCTCCAAAACCAGAGGACTACTGCTTTGCATGCCGTCGGATCCAGATGGAGCAGGAAGACCAGTCTGGAGGGGGGCCAGAGGCTGCGGGACACTCTTCTCTCGACGGGCTTCCTTGATGCGCTTCTTGGGGCGGATATCAGAAGATGGGGGAGCCTGGGGGACAGCAGTCAGGGAGGGCAGAGGGCCCTGACGAGGAGTCTCGATGACTCCTACGCTCTCCTGGGGCAGTCTTATAGGAGGCAGTGGACCACCCTTGGACTTTGGCCCAGCTCCAGCAACAGGGTGGATCTCCAGATCTCTGGTCTGGTTGTCTGGGCCTAGAGAGGCTAACTGGTCCTGCTCATTGGCGCTGTGCCCCTGTTCAATTCTGTTCCCTTGTAACGTTGTGTGTGTGTGTTTGGGGGGGGGTAGTGATTGTGATAGTGATAGCGATAGTGGAGAGGATAGTGATAGTGGAGAGGATAGTGATAGTGGAGAGTATAGTGATAGTTATAGGTGGAGAGGATATTGATAGTGGAGAGTATAGTGATAGTGGAGAGGATAGTGATAGTGGAGAGTATAGTGATAGTGGAGAGGATAGTGATAGTGATAGGTGGAGAGGATATTGATAGTGATAGTGGGGGGGGAATGGAGGGGGGGGGGTAGTGTGATTATGATAGTGATAGCGGAGAGGATAGTGATAGCGATAGTGGAGAGGATAGTGATAGTGTAGAGTATAGTGATAGGTGGAGAGGAAATTGATAGTGATAGTGGGGGGGAATGGAGGGGGGAGGGAACGGTCCATGCTGCACCTAAGGCAGCATGAACCGACGTTCGTAGACCGGTCCTGACAGGCCCGGGGTGGTAATCCGGACCTTCTTCACCTTCCTCCGCTTCACGCTTCCCTGGTCGAGGGCAGGCAGCAGGCAGGAGCGTGCCGGCGGAGGGGCAGGGACCAGCTGGGGCACGTGCTTGGGCGCGTTCTTCTCAGCCCTCTTGGTCAGCAGGGGCCCTGTGGGAACCACAGGCTGGGGCTCACCTCTTTGGCAGGTGCCGCCGCGGCCTGGCCAAACTCTGGCATGGAGAACAGCATGACGTTGTTGAAGCAGGAGTTCGGCAGGTCCAGCTCCAGGTCGTCCATAACCAGGAGAGGGCTGCTGGACTGACGCCCAGTCTCAGAGGAGCACAAGGCGCTGCTCGGTGGCTCGTCTGGCTTAGAGGAGCACAAGGTGCTGCTCGGTGGCTCGTCTGGCTTAGAGGAGCACAAGGCACTGCTCGGTCGCACGTCTGGCTTAGAGGAGCTGCTCGGTCGCTCGTCTGGCTTAGAGGTGCCGACCGGATGGCTAAGCTTTTGTCGAGGGGGACGGCGCGCGGTTTTTTCGGGGCCGATCTCCAGGAGGATGAGGGCACATCATCACAGGGCTGCTTGGCTTCACAACAGGCTTAGCCGCGCGCACTGGGTTGCTAGGCAGTGCGTCAGGTGCAACTATATTCCCAGGGCTGTTGGGACGAGACTCAGGTTGAAGGTTCTTCTTCTTCTTAAGATTGGGCACCTCCTTCTTGCAGCTCGGTGTATCGAGCAGGGGGAGCAGGCCTGGAAGAACCAGAGGCCTGCTGGTCTTGATGCCGACGGATACAGATGGAGCAGGAAGACCAGTCTGGAGGGGGGCCAGAGGCTGCCGGACACTCTTGTCTTGACGGGCTTCCTTGGTGCGCTTCTTGGGGCGGACATCAGAAGATGGGGGAGCCTGGGGGACAGCAATCAGGGAGGGGAGGGCAGATGGCCTTGAGGTGGAGTCTGAGGAGGACTCTAGGCCACCAATGACTCCTACGCTCTCCTGGGGCAGTCTGATAGGAGGCAGTGGACCACCTTTGGACTTAGGCCCAGCTCCATTCAGGCTGGGGAGTCTTCTATTCATGACTCAGGAACTGAAGGTGAGATCTGATGAATACATCATAACACATCATTTGCTTTGTGTTCTTTATATCTGTATATTCAATTTTAATCTAGCTCATTGTTCATGTAAAAAAAAGGTTTGTCCTCACCTCAAACTAGAGTTTCGTCTTGGTGAAATGACAGGTACTAAAAATTACTGTTGAAGAAAGAGACAACTACTTGTGTTCTACTAAATCATACAATCACAGGCAGGGTGGGAAATTAACTTTTTGCACAGTGGCAGGTGGATGCCAAATTTTACCAGCCACTTTTATGTTTTACCTGCCACCTTTTTCCAGAGACAAACATAGTCCCGAAAAGGTCTTCCCTTCTTGCCGATCGCATGTACGTTTCTGAACAGAATTCTCATCCGGTCCAATTGCGCCGATTGCATGGCGCAGATAGCCTTTATTGCCACACTCTGCTCCTGGGGTTCTCTGTCTTCGCCAACTGTATGGCAGTGCATTTGATGTGAGACTTGGATGACTCGTGGTCTCTTATTGCCTCTAATTTAAGGTTAGTTGTTCCTCTGACGTACGAATTGTTAGCATTTTCTGGCGACGTGTAGGTTCGACAGTAAGTACAATGCATAGACTGCTCGCCGGGAAGGTAGGCTAACCATTCCCTAGTTTTCCCATTGTCATCAATACGCCACTTATTCGAAAAATACCTTTTCTTTCTCGTTTTTTCTTTTTTACACCAGCGATATGGCGCCACATACTTTGAAAAGTTTTAACTCGATGCCTGGATCCGTTGTTATTGTTAGCTTCATGGATGTATTAAGAAGGTTAGCTTCGATGCTCGCGGCAAATGATTTCCCATGATGCTCTGGGAGAGTCTTGGACCAATCAAAGGTTTGGTTGGTTACGTCATACACCTGTACACCAATGGGTGGCTGCCACGTTTGTGTGACGAAAACGAATGCTCCGAGGCAAACCCCAAAGCCCGGGAGAGCTTCTATGTTTCTGTACACAGCGCTTGAAACCGTAAACACGTTGTAGTATATTTTGAAAAAATCCACCCGCCACTGTGGCGGGTAGACATGGCAAAGTCACCCGCCAATTTGAAAAAATACCCGCCATTGGCGGGTGCTTATTTCCCACCCTGATCACAGGTATCTTCAATAAAAAGACAACAGATAGCCTACTACTGCATGTAATACAACATGTACAAATACACACACACGAAGTCTAACATAATTACAACAAAGAATACTGAAGTAAATCAAGTACATTTTACATCTATTTTAGTTTTACTAGGTCACACAGAGTAATACGTTTTCAAAAATGTCCAAACAGTTATTAATTGTTCAATTCACCAAGGCGCAGACGGTGTAGGCTAGTAGATGTTTTCCTTACCTTCAGTGGCGGCTCCTGACAAATTTCTCAGGGGGGGGCAATTGTTGCGATGATGGCTAAGATCCACGGTACAATTAGATTTTTTTCTGCTCACCTCATCGAACAGCTAAATGGCAACATCAGACATTGACTGCATGTACTATATAATTTTTTTGATACAGCTAAATCAAGTTCATAGTTAATGTTAACATGATTTTGGCTGATGAATGAAGTATCCCACTGTGGTCATCAAAAGGTACATTTTCATCTACCATTTTGCCTCCTTAAATACCTCTGAAAGTTAAAAGAGACTGCTTTACAATAAATCACAATACTCTCTCCATCTGATAACATTTATTTTAAGTGCAGCAGTTGTGTTCTGATTAAACAAAAACATTGATGTTAGCATAGCCTAGTAATTACAATATTTACAGTTCTCATTAGGCTACATGTTAACAACTTGATGACAGCATACATAAAAACTAGTGGCATAGCCTACTCATTGCAATATTTACAGTATTCCTAAAACAAGAATGATCCAAGGTGATAATCAAAACATTGGGTGCTATTTAACAAGAATTTACCCAAACAAAAAAATTGGCTAATGATATGCAATTAATACAGCTATTTCCAATTCAACATTTGAGTAGTGCAACAACACAACAACTACATTACTCACTTGTATTGCAATTTTGCTCGTCTCTCTTTCAAAGCAGCAAAGTGATCAATGACCCTCTCATTAAAATCAGGCATGTTCCTGACTAGTTCCCTCTCCATGGAAAGCATGGCCACAGCATTGAGACGATCCTGTCCCATTGAGTTTCGCAGGAATGTCTTGATTCTCTTTAAGGTCGAGAAACACCTCTCAGCTTCAGCAGTTGTCATGGGAGTGGTTATGAGGATGTTCAACAGAGCCACAGTCTCTGATAGGGTCTCATGGAGGTTGTTCCTCTGTAGAACCTGGTAGAGTGCCGATGCACCACTGCAGCCCTTGAAATCTGGACTCTCGTAGATAAGGGACAGTTCAGTCTTGAGCTTCGCCTTATTCAGCATGGGGTATGCCTTGACAGTGGTGTTCAGAGCCTCATCAGGGAACATATGGCAGTACTGCTCAAACAGGTCTCCTTGTAGCAGCGTTGCACTCACAAGGTGGCTTGTGGAAGAGAACCTCTCTTTTGCATGGCCCAAGATGGTGTCACAGACCTGTCAAAATAAATAGAGTATATCACAAATTGGAAGTACACTATGAGTAAAAAAGACTGCCACCATCCATCCTTCAATGTAAATGTAAATACAGAAGGGGTGATTTTCTAACACTAGGTTCCAGAAGCCTTAAAAATTAGGCCTGCATGACACTAGAATACAATAAAGTAAGGTAAACAATTAAGTGAAAGTAAGAGAAAAATAAAACAAAAAGAAGAAAATAAACAAACAAAACTACAAAATCATCTACCTCCTTAGACAGCCTCTGCTCGTCTTGCTCTCCCAAGGCCCTCCGTTTTCCTGTGGTTCCTGCTGCTACTTGCTGCTGCTCTGGAGATGAGCTCTGGTCCCTGAAACCAGTGTTGCCAACTTAGCGACTTTGTTGCTATATCTGGCGACTTTCCAGACCCTCTTGGCGACTTTATTAGCAAAAAGCGACTAGCGACAAATCTAGCGACTTTTTTGTCATTTGGTGGAATATTGTGTTGACAAAGCACTGAAGAAAGCATCTCACATATCCCGTCCTGCAGTTGACGTTTCAACCGATCTCACGATCCGTACAGCGAGAGCTGTCGCTATCTCCTCTCCACTCCTGCTCACTTTTCGCGCGAGCGGGAAACGTTTCAGTGACGACGTCATGACGCCGTGCTCCACCAATCAGAGACGTCGGTGTGACGCTCAAGGATCATGGGTAGTGTAGTTCTTCTTCCAGAGATCGCCAATAAACTATGTTTTTCTTAAAACGAGGTTGATACCATGCAAACTTGTGTCATGTACAGTACCTTGTATCAAGTCATATAAATCTCCCTTAGATGGTGATGAAATTAGGGCTAATAATCTCTTAGAATAGGTCCATGATAATAATCCGCTATGGCTATGGAGAAAATGAATGGGATTTTTACTTCCGGGTATGCAAATTAGGCGATGACGTCATCTAGCGACTTCTAGCGACTTTTAGAACAGCCAATAGCGACTTTCCTCACTGAAGAGTTGGCAACACTGCCTGAAACAGACAGACAAGGAGAGTGTGTGTTAGTATATGAACGTATACAGTATGTCAATGCAATTACCTACAGTTCCTGTCTTAGAATACCAGTAATAATAGTACGTTTTTTCTTGTTTAAGATAAACTGGGAAAATATAAAAAAAACATCTGGATGTGCTTAACTTTGTCACACAAAGAGTAATTACAATTTATGAAATATACAATGACTGAATTAGTTTCTTACTTTTGAGTGTCTAAGCATTTAGCATATAGGCTTACATCGCAGCATTCATACTGCATTTGATTATTACAAGGTATATTCAGGTGTGCAAAATTATTTGATCCTATACGAGCCATTACAGAGCCTATATTAACAGGCAGTTAGGAAAAAGGCAAATAATATAGTGTCGCGCCGATCAGGAAGAACAGGGAGTCAGGTTCTTGGTCAACTAGGGGTCTGTGCCTCATACACCGCTTGACTACAGAACACCCTCTTTTATTGCCTCGTTCACACGCACATAGAACATCACACCTAACTAACACACAAGTCATTCTCGGTGACGGTGGCAACAACAACAGAACAACACACATCAATGAACAATCCCAACCCATTAACAATCCCAACCCATTAACCCCACTGATCATTAATAACCCCAACAACTAGTAACGGACCCAGAACAACAACAATAACGGCAACAATAACGCAACAACGGGAATCCCCCAGAATCCCCGGCACGAACCCGGAAGTGACGGAACCCGTTGCGAACACTGGTCGCTACAATAGTTTCCCTGAATATGAAACGCTGCCATCAGGCAGAAGAATGTGTATTAAGATACAAATCAAATCGCTTAAAATGTTTATTTGTTCTGGCCTCCATTAAGCTGATGAACAACGTGCAATAGAATAATGTGCAATAAATAGGTAAGTACTTGACTTTAGCACTCATACTTTAGCACCTGCACCTTATTCACACGTTCTAGTGCAATAGTTATAGTTAATAGTTTTTAATTAAGCAATCATTCACTGTGCCCAAGACAAATTTTCCCATGGTGATAATAAAGTGTAACTTATCTTACCTTATGGCCTGAACACTGCTTGTGAAGCTCTGCAGGGCACGTTTGATGAAGACTGCATCAATGTCCTTCTTCTGCAGCTGTTGGTACATCATGTCAACGTGAGGCATGATTTGATGAAATAGATGCAGGAAAAACTTGAAGTCATGGTCCTGCAGCATCCTCAGGAAGCCAGATGCCTCCCTCACTGTGGTGCTGTCAAATGAGCCGTCTGTCCTGATGGCTTCAAAACACTCTATGAGGTCATCTAGGTTCTCATAGACTGTGTTCACGACCCTGCTGTTGAAGTTCCATCTTGTGGGCGATGCTCTTGGCAGCCTCCGTGCAACAACCTGGTCGAGGATGGTGGTGCGTTTGGGTGACCAACTAAAAAAGCTAGAAATGCCATTCAGATCCCTCACTGCTGGGACATGAGAAGTGGCTGCATGATCAAATTCAGCTGGTGTGCATAGCAATGCAAATAATGTGCATTTTTGTAATGCTCTCGCACTTTTTGCTGCACACCAGCCTTCTCTCCTCTCATCACGCTGGCCCCGTCATACGCTTGCGCGATGAGTTTACCCTTGTCTTCCTCGGCGAATAGACGGTTCAGTCTCTCCATGATAGCAGTGGCAATCGAGTCAGCCGTTGAAGACGAGAGGGGGACAAACTCAAAGAAACGCTCTTGAACAGCATGGCTCCCGTCAATGTATCGCAATACCATGACCGTCTGAGTCGAGACGTCCGTTGTTTCGTCAGCTTGGATCGCAACGAAGCTGGCCGTCTTCACTTCCTCCGTGATGCGTGCCCTAATGACAGCTGCCATGCAGTCAAGCAGCTCATTTTGGACCGTCTTGGACGTGCCTTTAAAGACGGTGGCCGTTTTTAAATGCTCCTCAAAAACTTCGTCTAGGGATGCAATTAACTCAACCAATCCACGAAAAATTCCGGGGTTGCTGGATCCCTCGCTTTCGTCTCGGCCTCGCAAGGCCAACTCAAATACACCGCAGAACTTAACACAGTCGATCAGGCGGCGCAGAATGTGGCGGTTTTTGCTCACCTCGTCATTGTGACGACGCACTGCTAGCCTGTAGCTCTCGTCCAACTGCGTAGCAATGTTGACACTCCCAAACGCCGACAGTTTCAAGCAGCTGTCCATGTGCATCCTCGATGTTTCATGCTTTTAAATTTTTTCCGACAGATGATGCAGATCTGTGAAACCTGTTGTAGTCCAAGGTGTTTCCGTAGAGCCATCAGGGTGGATGAGGACGCAGGGGTAGCAGAAGAGTCCGTTAGCTACCTCGCATCCTGCTAGCCAGTTTTTCCTCTCGTACCAGCACCGCGAAAATCCCCTGGTGTACGACTTGCCTCCTTTCTTTGATATTTGTTTAATATTTAAATTTGGTCGGGGTGGTCCTAATTCTTTCACAGCCATTTTTCCTGATTGCTTCGACGACTAAATGGTAATTCTCTAAATGAAATGATTGAGTTGCTCTGAGCTGTAACATTCGCCATGACGATCTTGAATGTGACTGCGGCGCAGGCACATAACGTGATGAACCTATTAAAAGCCATACAAAGCACCACGTGACAGACTGCAATAGTTCACTGTAGTGTACGTATGATATGACGGAATCACGTTAGGGCGAGCACTCCCGGAGCCCATAGAGAATGCATTGCAGGGCTTGCAGTTTGAAAAAAAAGCTTTTACATGAAAGTCAACGAGAGCGCTGGGGGCGATTTCCAGCCGGGCTGAAATCGCCCATAGCACTCGGTTGGTATGGAACACAACTGCTCAGAGGAAAACAGGCTATCTTAATTTTTTACAAAATGTATTAGTTATCATCATGATCACTAAAAAATATATACATATTATATATTATAAAAAAAAATATTAGGCATATTATCTATTAAAAAAATTATTAGGCATATCTTTATTTATTTTTTTTAACTCAAGGAGGGCGACGCCCTATCGCCCTCTATTGGCCAGCCGCCCCTGCTTACCTTCAAGATGAATGTCAAACCGCAAATGATCTGATTTCTCAGATGACCTCTATAAGAGCAGTAGGCATTGTGACGCAACAATACACAATTCTGATGATGTCGATGGACAAGAGTTCACAACAAGAAACCCATAACAACCACTAGATATATTAAGTAATATGTAATTTGAATTAATTTGTTTTTATTGTGACTTTACAATTAATGTCACCGGCGTCACCTATGCTACCCCCATCGCTCAATTAAAATAGTGACTCTCAATTCTTTTGTGGATAATTTGCTTTTCCTTATTTCCTTGTTAGTCCTTGTTCTAAAAGTTCAGAAAACTTTCACAAAACTCAGGTCACACACACGCACCCACCCACACACACACACACAGACGCTCACATACAATTTAACGTGAACATCATCTGTTTCGGTCTTATAATTATTTTGCTGGGCGGTGGGGGGATAAGAAAAAAAGACCATAAACAAACAAAAAAATAATAAACCTTCAGAGAATATAACTTTATGTAGGCAACACGTCAAAGCAGGCTGCAGTCAATGTAAAAAAAAACGAATATATAAATAAAGAGCCCAAGCACGCCCATTTTTGTGAAATAGTTGGTTGTGCTTGCGTTGGTTGCAGATGGGTCTGTTTTTTTACTGACATTTTTACAACTATTAGCCTATACAGCGACGCACCACACACAAGCTTGAGTTTAAATACAGTATTTAATGTGACATTACGTACTGTACATGCAAGTCTTAGCTAGTTGACTTAAATGTATGATGCGCTTGTCGATCAGTCCTCCTAGACCACGACACAATATTTGCTGAGCTACTGCGCAAACACAGGCAGGGATTGACGCTAGTGCAAAATAAGTAGTGCGACTGCTCACCAAAAGAACAAAGTGGAACTCACTTGTCTGGCAGATTAAGACATGTTCGTAGGTACCTAGCGAAAAGTAGCCTCAACTTTCCTAGACTTTTAGCCTACTAATGCTGAGGGCTCGCTGATATCGCTGTCTTAGAACATCATATCTATGCGTCGTTGCCAACGTGTGTTGATGTAAATTCCGCGAGTAGGCTACTTATAAAAAATGCTTGCACTGTCTCAAAATCTGGGCGCAAAATGCGACCATTTGGTCGCAGTCTGGAGCATATCATTTTAATTTCTCGTGATGTTAGTTCCCGCGGCCATGGGGAGGGGTAAACCGCCTCGCACACAACGTCTGTGCTGACCAGACTAGTGTAGCCAAAAAAAGAACGCTCATCTTCTATTTTAATTTGGAAAATTATTTCACACTTTTTTCTTTACCATTTGGCGACCCAATACAAAAGTGTATGCGACCCATTTTGGGTCGCGACCCTAACTTTGGGAAACCGTGCTGTAGCGTGTAGGGTCCTATTATCGTCCACTCTAAATCTCCAACGTTCGGGGCCCCATTATCGTCCACAACCGTTTCTTCCGTTAATTTCTTAATGAACATATGCAGCAGCAACGAAAAAAAGTAACTCATCGATATGTACACATCTTATATTGCTGCACACCAAATTAAAGCTTCTTACTTTGAGATTTGAGTATGTAAATATGCTTTCAAACCGTATGTGTAGCATCTGCCTTCCGCAGCGTCAAACTGTCATTTCTCCATTGAAAGTGGTTGGGTGGACGATAATGGGACCCCCTGGCCCACTGCTAAAACCAGGAAAGTAACACTTCTAGGCATATCCTGATTGGATTTCAAAACCGGAATGTTATAATATAGATTTGTATCTATACATTAAAGTACAATTCTGTGACGTAACGTTTTTTATTTGTATTATAACGACATTTTGGTAACATTTCTAACGAGCGTTGAGAGCTAGGTGGATGATAATGGGACCCCTCCCTCTACTTTCCATAGCTAGCATTACATCCTCCCAGGCCCCAACTGCTTTGGTTGCTAACCAAAAAATGGTACATGAGATGGAGAAGGCAAAGATGAAAATTGAATTTCAGCAGGAAAAAATCTACGAGTTGACTAAGGAGAGAGATTACCTAAAGGAGCAACTGGCATCTGGTAAATATTTGTAAAAAATTCAAGCCATAAAGTTTATACAATTTATGTTTACAATTGTAAATTGTCTCAGAATATAGCCTAATGTTAGAGGGGTAAAATTAGAGAGCGGTATCATTTCTGGGGAAATTGTATAGTGTGGTTGCAGCCACCCCAACTGTCTGCAGTCTCCTGCTGTTTACTTGTCTCAACTAACAAACCTTTGGCTGCGCCCTTGATATAAAAGTTGGTTAAACATGATGGTTTCATCCCAAAGCTGTATTATATTTTCCCCAAAATGGCTGAAATAAACAAATACATGCCTGTTGTTACTTCAATAAAATATACATTTCATGTATCACTCTGTGTTGTGTCTGTTTCCTTTTGAGAAAGGTATGTTCACCCTTTGTGAATGTGAGGTTCGAGAATGGACAAGAATACCTCAATAAATAACTTATAAATGTTTAATAAGGCACACTTTAGATTAAGTCACACAAAAGCCTTAACTAACAGTTAGTAAACCCTTCATAACTTGCATTACTAATCACAAGTTGCATCATTACTAAGTGTTTTTAAAACAGTTGTTAAGATATCTGCTAAGTATTAGTGTACATCATGTATTGGACTTGGCGTACATTAATTAAAGACATAGGTAAATATGTATTTATTTATTTACTCATGCTTTGTAAAGGTAATGTAAATGGTTTGTTCACCATTTGCTAATGCTTTCTATACCAGCTCATGTACCATTAACAGATTATAAACTACTAGTTTGCAACTATATTAACAAGCTGTCTATAAAGTATGGTAATGCAGTTAAACACCTTATGAATTGTATTATGAATCAAATCCATAATTTTAAACAGTGTTTATTAATGATTAACATAGCGTTTATTAATAAGCTTATTAACTATTTAGTAATGTATTGTTAATGTTTTATAAAGGATTAACTAACTATTAGTTAACACTTTGTTAACACATTGCATGCCATGATATTAATTGTAAGAACCCTCAACATGGTATTGAGCTGTGCTCCATTTATGATAATATTGTGAAGGCTCTCCTTGCGTCAAGCAGGCCCCTGTATAAGACCCACAGACTGTACAAAGTCAAGCCAGGCTGGAATGACTATGTAGAAGAGATTCATGCTGAGGCAAGAAAGGCCTTCAAAGCATGGGTTGAGTCAGGCAGACATAAACATGGTCCCTTATTTGAATATAAGAAGCATGCAAATGCAACATTTAAATATGCTCTACGTTTCATAAGAGGAATGAAAATACAATGAGGTCTGACTCTCTTGCAAAGAAACTGCAATACAATAGTCCTGTTGATTTCTGGAAATAAATCAAAAGAAGTAATAATTGTAAAACATCGTTACCAACAATTATTGATGGTGTCAGCGGCTCAGAGAAAATTACTCAGTTGTGGCAGAAACATTTTTATGATCTCCTCAACTGTGTTAAAAGTAACTCTTTCACAGCGAGTAACATTGATAGCAGTGAAGACGTGATGGTTTTCCCTCAAGAGATATACGATGCTATTATGATGCTAAAAGATAATAAGGCTTGTGGTATGGATAAGATATCTGCAGAGCACTTAAAACATGCAAGTAGAAAACTATGCCCCCTAATTGCTATTTGTTTCACTGGGTTCTTAACCCATGGTATTCTACCTGATTCTATTTTATCTGTCACATTAGTGCCCATCATTAAAGACAAAGCTGGCAAAATTAACAGCTCAGATAACTACCGGCCTATAGCTCTGGCCAGTGTTTTATCCAAGGTCTTGGAGAGGATTATACTGAATAGGTTGGAACATTTTCTATTGACCTCTGACAATCAGTTCGGATTCAAACCTAAACATGGCACAGATATGTGTATTTTTGCCTTAAATGAGGTACTTGATGTGTATAACAGGCAAAATTCCACAATTTGTATGTGTTTTATTGATGCTTCAAAAGCCTTTGATCGTGTGAATCATGAGAAGCTATTCCTCAAACTGCACAACCGAGGGGTTCCCAATTATTTAGTTAGAATCTTGGCTTTTTGGTATGCTCATCAGTCTATGTATGTGTAATGGGGTAACTCTATGTCTGCCCCATTCAATGTAAGTAACGGAGTTAGGCAGGGAAGCATTTTATCTCCCTTTCTTTTTAATATTTATTTGGATGATCTTTCAAAGCTGCTAAATAACTGTGGAACGGGCTGTATGATCGGGAACACCATTATCAACCACCTGATGTACGCAGATGATCTGGTGATTCTTTGTCCATACAGTGCTGGCCTCCAACAGTTGCTAAGGGTCTGCTCCCAATATGGTGCAGACTTTGATATTAAGTACAACTCCAAAAAGAGCAATATCATGATCGCTAGAAGCAGGGAGGACAATAAACTGTTGGTTCCTGATTTTCTTCTGTCCGGTGCTGTCCTTAAAGTATGTGAGGAGGTCAAATACTTAGGGCACTTTATAACTGCTGACCTGTCTGACGACAGGGACATCCGCAGACAGTACTGTATGATGTATGCACAAGCTAATATGTTGAAGCGCAAGTTTAGTATGTGTTCATTGTCTGTGAAGACCACTCTTTTTAAAGCTTTTTGCACCCCAATGTATACTGCCCACCTGTGGCGACGCTATAAGAAAAGCAGTATGCAGAAACTCAATGTAGCATATAATGATGGCATGCGGCTGCTGCTTCATATGTCACGTTGGAGCAGTGCAAGCCAAATGTTTGTCAGTGTTAATGTGCCCACCTGTCCTGCTGTGCTCAGGAATCTTATGTACAGATGTATGTGTAGACTATCGGAGTCATGTAACGGCATAATCACAACTCTAGTGAACCCTACAACGAGTGCGGTTAGGTTCACTTCCACATTATGGAACCATTGGCGCCTTAGCCTATATGCTAATATCTGAACACTCTTTGTGTAGTGTGGAACTGACAGCTGGAGTCTTTTTTAGTCTTTTTTATTGTTGTTTGTCTTTTTACTGTTTTTGTGTTGTACTATGGACCGTTTTCTCTCTGTGTCTGGAATAAAAATTTAATAAATAAATAAACTTTGTAAATGCCAAAAAGCGTTGACTTATTATAAAGTGTTACCAACATTTCAAGTACAACATTATTAACAGAAGCCTCAGGGTTAAACAGAACATCATTATAAAAAGCCTCAGGGCAACAATGAACGTTATTAATAAAAAGCCTCAGGGCAACAAAGAACATGATTAATAAAGCCTCAGGGCAACAAAGAACATTATTATAAAGTCATTAGAAAAAAATAAAAAAAAGGAGAGAACAGACTCATCGTCTGTTCCTCCGTGAGGATCATCTTGTCCGGGGTGTCGAGGTCAAAGCGGACAAGCTCCTCCGCCCTTACGGCTGCCGATGTGTGTGGTACGGTGGTGTTTGGGGGGGGTGTGGGGGTGTGTGTGGTGCGGTGGCTGGAGGTGTGGGGGTGCGTGTGGTGCGGTGGCTGGAGGTGGGGGTGTGTGTGGTGGGGTGTGTGTGGTGCGGTGGGGTGTGGGGGTGTGTGTGATGCGGTGGCTGGGGCGACCAGTGACCTGAAAAGGCCCCGGGGATTGAATGTCGCCGGCCTTAGTCCCACCACCCTCTGTGGAGGAGGTGTGGGCTCTGGTGAAGAGAGGATGACCCTCCTCTTCTTACGCACCACCCTCCTCTCTGGCTGCCTTGCCAGCAGCGAGAGCTCTTTGCTAGAGTCTATCTCGCTGCTATCTGTCTCGCTTACTGTTAAGCTACTGGCGCTGTCTGACACGTCCTGCAGGGTGGGGACGGGGCCTTTCGAGTCTGACTCGGAGACTGAGCTCCCCGTGTCAGACTCCACCAGGGAGCTCAGCCGCATGTTCCTGGTGGTCCAGGAACGGCGGAGCCAGGCATACTTCGTCCCATTCAGGCATAGCCTGCCGTAGGTGGCGTCGGTCTTGTGGTGGTCGACCTGTAAAAAGTAAACAAGAAGAACAGTTTTGGTTGGGAAAAAAACCCTTGTGTAAAATGGTACATGTCTGATTAATAGAATATTAAATGTTATGAATAAGGGTTTAGGTTGGTTGAGAGGCAGTTCTATGGGCGTATGTGAAGCCATCTGTGACGTGCATGTAAAAATGGCTATAAAGACACAATTAGATTTTAAGGATCACTTACACATAACCTTTTTTGTTTTTTTCCGCCTCCATGATGTTTTTCATGGTGAGATTACGGAACGTCAACGTCTTCAGGGGCCCTCCTGTGTTTGAGGGTTGACTGCAACAACATTGAAAATTTAAAGGCTACAGTGTTACTCGTGGCTGCAATAGAAAACAGTGGTATTGAAGTGGTGACAGTTCAAATAAAAAGCTATTACTCACTGAGCACGAGGTGGCCATGGCCATGTAGGAGGCCATCTGGCTCAGATACACTTGTATCTTCCGGATCTGGCCGGCGGTGAGGCGGATTTGACTGCCCATGTTTGAAATGTGTGTCACTCCCATTGCTGCATAGATGTTGAGCTTGACCGTGGGGGGCTTCTTGCCCTCCCCCTGCAGGGCCTCGCACCAACTTGGAAAGAAAAACAGAAGACAAAGTGAAATCTCTCCTCTAAATAGGTTGGCTAAAACCATCTTCTAACTTTCACAAATCAGAATCAGCTCAGATTTCCAATGTAAGATTTACGCTTTAATCTTGGTCACGTCATTCAAAAACCGTAGGTTTTTGACGTTGTTGTGCCCTTTGGCCAGAAAGTGTAGTGTTTACTGTGTTTACTGTCAGGCCAACACAGGTCGCCTCGTACTCCAATAGAAGATTTTCTATTTGGGAGAGAGAGACAATATATGGGTTTTATGTCAAAGATGTATTATACATCAAATCAATACAAAAGAGTTAAAGACTTGCAGTTTAGAAAACTTACAGAGGAAGTTGATCTTAAGGATGATCGCATGTCCTCTATCTCCCGAAACCGAGACTCCTGTCGACTTGCAACCTTTCTCCAACCGCCCTAATTCGACCACGGGGAACACGCTTGTCTTGGTCCCGAGTCTGTACGAGCTTCGGGTCCACAGATACGCCATTTGTTTTGGCCGCAAGCAATCGAAAGGCCGTAGGCAATAATGGGGTGAAGACATGGTTCCGGAATTGAGTCTGATTTGAGCTGTTTTATCAAGTGTCACCGTGACCTGGATATCTGACCGTATATCAGACCGTATATATAGCTCCAGAACTAGTAACTAAGCTTGGGGGCAGGAGGTTCCGTTTCAACTGTGTACTCAATGCTGCTATTTAATCCTGTACATACTAGCTAGGCTATGTAAATAAACCAATCACGTATTATCACCCTGTATATGACCGTATATACATATGAGAGTTCCAGAAACACATCTAATACACAGGATGGTAACACACACACACAATCGAGTAAACCAGTCATTAGGAGGACATTTGGTAAATGCCGTTCCGTACACACGTCTTTCTAATTCAGCTTTGTTGGTCTTGGAATTTAATTTCTGGATACGGAAGCAAGTATACTAGGTTAGAGCGCCCTCTTGTGGAGGTCCAACTCGGGATAAAACCTGGGTTTCAGATACGGATTTGGATACGGAAGCTAATCCGTTTTTACATCAATCCCATTCAAAATTAGCCTTCCCGGATTTTCTGGATCCGTCTCCGAAGTTTGGAGTCCGGAACTCAACATAAATACATGTAAAATGTGTTAGGGTTTTTAGGGAAACTACTGGCCAACAAAAACTTTGGGTTTGACTAAGGTGATCAAAAACTGCAAATGAGAGTTGGTCCAATAACATGAGACATGACATTTGTTATGCATTGATGTGTAATGCCAATTTCTGGACTGTTTTAAGGCCATTATCAATATGAGTGCTCAATGCATCCATGACTCTTGATATATTTAGCCATGTATGTTATACAAACAGTGGATCCTAAAAATAGTCTTCTGTTTTTGGACATTGATGTGATTGGAAATGAAGATCACAGTTTTAGTCCAGTGCCCAGTGAATAGCCCCAGTCTAATGCAAACACACATATCCTAGACCTCAGTGATGAGAACATAGGCTACCCCCATTTGATGACTAATCACAAACCCAGGGGACTGATCTCTATTTAGGTTCTAGAATACAGCGGTTTGTAAACAGATTTTCAGTAAAGTTTCACGATGCTACTCCTTTGAACAACCACAAGCTCTGATTCCTTAAACATACATTTCTTAAACTAGCTAGACAAGGCAAGCTTAGTATGGGTGTGATTGTATTGGATAATGCAGTCATACGTCTGTAAGGCAGACAGCCAGTGAGCTAGTGTGTGGCCTTTACAATGTATACGTCACTGCACCACACATAGGCAAGGAGTCCGCTTGGGGACAAATGTCCTTTTTACTGTGTGTTTTACAGTGTTAGGCCACTTTTATGTGTGTGTGTCTTTAAGTTCTGTGATATGAGTCAGTGGATTAGCATCGTGTTTGGCCCAGCCTTTGTTCGGCTTGGTTTAAATATGAAACTGAGCTATGCAGTATACTCACCTCTTCTCCCCTTTCCACTCTTGCTTCTCATGATCTCACCACACGGCAAAGCACATTTCCTGCCTAAGTAGAAGGACTGCTTCTCACACACACACCCACACTACACACATTCACACTTAAGCAGGTCAGAACTAAAGTAAAACATTCTATTAGTCCAACACTCAGAAGGAGGTTATTTCTAGAGCACAGGAATTTGTCATTCAATGAACCCCCTAAAATTGGACCACTCAACTCAAATAGTAGCTGTGTGTCTGCTGTGGATCAGAAATCTCATGTTGACCTGACCTTTCCCATCAGTGTACTCTAAATTAGCGAATCACAAAATATGACAGCCTGATTGATGAGTAGCATGACTTGTTGAGATATTTCCTCAAGTAGGGCTCCTGTTTAGAGTAGCTGAACTAATAGTCTTGTCATCGTACACACACTTTCTTAACTAGGCCCATTCTGTGATCTGTGTGTGAGAATGGTTGTGAAGGATAGCATCCTTCACATCCATTCTCACATAGCAGCCTACAATGGCCCCTGGCCCATACTTTTCATTCCTCCTTAGTGACAAGGAGGTGTGATTGTTTAGTTTACTTGGGAAGCTGTGTGGGCATTCCAAAGACACTTTCAGTCATGGCACTGTCACAGACACACACACCCTAGGTTCTGTCAGTACAATGAATGCAATACAATGACACAATGCTGATCACCTCACATAGCTTTGCACCACAGCCTTCAGATGTCACAGCAATCACTGTCAAAGGCAGAGGAATGCCCGCAGACAGTACCCTGCCGTAGCATACCCAAACTATTTCACACCCCAGCTTACGTGAGACATGTTCAAATTGTTTAATTAGCATAGCACACAACATTTATGCGAATGTCAAACATTTTGAGGTGCACACCCTAAGGTGGTGGCCTTCACAAAAACAATGTACAACCAACCTCACCTCCGGGCATCGTGTGAACTATTCCTGCATGATTGGTACACTGATACCATTGGCTGGGAATTGATTTACGTAATAGTTCTCACTCATATAGCGTAATGTTATATAACATCTTTTCTCTCCCCCATTCTGTTTTATCTTTTAGGATTCTTGGCCACTAGAATCCTAGAATTACTCTTTCTATATTCTCCTTCATGTTTCCTGCCTCTTATCTTTCTTCATGCCGTCCTGTTTTAACCTACCTCACATTAGCCTACATTCCTTCTTGTCCCCCTCTACCACTTGGTACTTAGTGAGAGCATAGACCTCAAGGTAGGTGGTCGTTTCTTCAGAGTGTTCAGACCGTCAGCTGCCTGCTGTGCCCTGCACACAGAGACAAGTGCCATGTAACTGTGGACAAATGCCACTTGAGGCATCAAGATGCCAACCACTAGAATGACCGGAATGGCTCAACAGGCCCACCAGCATGTCAGAGACACACTCACCCATACCAGGCACAAGTGTTTTGAAACGTGATGAGGGGTTTTCAGAGAGGGCGCATTCCTCTTCCGGTCTGCGGAAGTTTAGATCTGTCACCAAGGTGCAACGTGAAGACCGAGAGTAGAGAAAACAGCAACACAGAGCAAGACAGGAACTACTTATACTTTTGAAAGCGAGCCAGACAATCATCACACAGGCAGACCAAAATCAGTGTGACGGGGCTGGCTGCTATGAAAGTTCCACAGATTGCCTGCAGAGGGCAATCTATGGTCTTCTTCTGACAGAACGCATGCCTGCTGTTCAGGCTGTTTAGATTATCTAAATTCCTCAGATTGCCATAATCTGGCCAATACAAATGAAGTAAAGACGATGAGTGCGAGAAGGAAATATTTGAAAGGCTCCGTGAAGAATATGTGGGGAATGGGAAAGTGTATGAGGGCTTGCATCGGTCTCACCTGCTCTTCCTCCTCCCCTGTTCACCTCTGCCCTACAGGCCTCCGCTGCGTAGAGGGAGCTCCTTCACCTCAGTGGGACTTCAGCCTGGTGAGTAGGATAAGGGTCCCCGGCTCGATCTGTCCAAACAGTGTGATAGCTGGTGTGCTTAATGTGCTGTCTTACATCCAATCTCCTGTTTACATAACTCAACAACAACTTGGGAGTGCAGAGTGCAGAGTGGGAGATGCGACATAGCCTGGTCCTAACCAGACTCTTGTACATTTCATTTGTACATAGAGTCTGGGCTCGCTCCATTGACAAGCGTTAACTTCCTTGAAGGCGGGTACTCTGTTGAAGTTTAAAACTATTGGATCTGCCCAGAGCCACTCTGGATCTGCCATAACCAATCGCTAGCGTTCGCCTTAGCCAACTCATTCACCTTCAGCTAGCTGGAAAATCAAACGAAACCTGTGGGGATCAAAGATTGTTCTTTCTCCGCCTTTAACTTCTGTATATTCGGCAGCGTTGCCATAATGGACCGAATGGCTTGTCGCATCTTTCTCCGCCGCCATTACGGAACTACAACTCAAACTAGCGCCCAACTCAACGTCATCGTTCTCAGCCATTCCCTCTGTTCGCTGATTGGCCGTTAGAAAGTTAACCTGAGACATATGACTTAGGTGCCGAATTCCCAGACCTAGTACAGAAGCAAAATGAAAATCGAGCGGAAGTACGTGGGAGGGCAGAGCCAGGCTAGATGCGACATGCTTTGGGCTATGAACTTTCATCCCTTTTCTTCTCAACATACTAAGATGGAGAGATCCAGTGATTTGGTGCATTTTGAGAGGTCTTACCCTACAAAACACACCAGACAGGATAATTCAAAGTTCCTACTCTTCTTACCTTCTTCTGCAGTGTATTTCAGTCCGAGGCAAGGACAGAGGATGCACAGAAATAAGGATGAAACCAGTTGCAGAGAGGTAGTAATGCTGGGCTTATGTAGGAAGCAGCAAAGGCTAGATGACCAATCATATTTATTTCGGTAGTTTGTATATATCACATGATAAATGCACACTTGGCCATGGACACTGGTCAGCCACTGGGTGGGCTTGCCAACATGCAACACGTGGAACACAGAAACACCCTCTCCTTTGTCAAAACACACAGGTTTTGTTTTAAATCTGACTTTGGGGTTATTTCAGGCAGCCAGTGAAACACTCCAGCCTGGTCATTCTCATGGCAGTGCATAATCAGTTCCTTGGCGAACACCTCCGTGCAAGTGCAGCAGATCTGCACATTCAGACCTTCAACCTTGTGGAGATGGCCCACACCTCAGAAACAGGCGCTCACTTCTTGAGTTACAGTAGACAGCAATTAGGAACCTTTTACTATACTGTAATTAAGTTACATAACTTGAGAAACTCACAGGTCAAACCAAGTTGGCTCTACATTACAAAATATATATATTTGGGTTGTTGGAGACTGACATGGCTGCGAGCATTCCACGGTTAATGACTGAGCAGGCTTTGGCTGAAACCCTATACATGGTTCATCAGAGGGAGGAGTAAAGGATGGAGTTAAAGAAGAATGAAGGCCCTAGAGCCACTTCATCTGATGCCAAGCGCTAGCCTTTGATTCGCTAACGTCTTCAACTGGCATGCTTAGCTCATCCTGCGAACCATATGGCCCTCGTTACCTTTCCCTCTAAATTACACTCCCCCACCATTATCTAACCTTTTTTCAAATCTGCCCAGAGTCAACCGTTAAGAGAGAACATCTGAACTTCTTTTCTCTTCTTCCTTCTTATCAACATCCCTTCACTTGAAACCCACAGAAGGGGAGCTAGGTATTTATCTTTGATGTGGTTGAGAGGAGGGGAGGGGGGGCTTGGGTAGGTGTGTGTGTGTGTGTGTCTGTGCTGGCAGTGTGTGTTAGCCTGTGAGTCCTTGGAGACGAGACGGATGGCGGTGTTTTTCGTATGCCCGGTGTATGCTATCAGACTATGATAGTGTGGCCTCAGGGTGTTCATCACACTAAGAATGGGATTCAGGTGTCAGGTGTGTAGCTCAATGTCAAGCAGCAGCAGATCAAACCAAAGTGATGTCAGAGAAACGTGGTAGAAGGTTGCTGATATGGACCTTGATGTTTCTCCATCTTATTGGACCTCACAGTGCGACTGTCTGGGTGCCAAAGCTTGCATTACTTTCGAGAACATTCTAACCTCTAGATAGTGGTTTTGTCCTCGACTAGCTGTGCATGTGTAATTATTAACACAAGATAACTTGTGATGTTAACTGGGTAAGGCAACTGCAGATGGTCTGGCCTTAACAGTTCTGGAATCTTCCGAAATTACTCAGCATTCAGGGTTTCCCGCAGAAAATGTGTTAGTTAAGGTGGTGGGGTGGGGGGGGCTAGTTTGTGCGATAGACTAATGCGTTCTGCAGAGAAGGGAAGGGAGACCGGCCTTGGTCACGGTTTGGAATGGAAGGGAGAAAACAGGACAACGGCGGATATAGTTTTTTTCGACGACAACGACGTAGTTAAGGCGGCAGGCGTGTGTTGCTTAGGCAGCCGCCTTAACTGAAAAGTTCTGTGGGAAACCCTGGCATTCGTCTGAGCCGTGTGGGGAATTGTCATAGAAACAAAAACTCACCTCCCTCTGTGCTTTTACCTTTTATAGTGCTTTGTCTTAATAAATAGGACCAGTTTGTGTATTCTGGCAGCAGACCAGTTCATGGTTGTATTGTGCCTTTTATATGTGTACTAGAACAACAATAGGCACAGGGGAACACTAGCTATATCTCTTTCTTCCCTCTCCCTGTCTCCTTACCTCTCTCTCTCTCTCTTATGCAGGGAGCCGAATGCCATGCCTGTTTCTTTCGGCTTGTTAGCTCCTTGTTGTCAGGTCAGAGATAGGGTCTGCCTTCAAACCCATGATGTCATGTTCACACGAAACTTGCGTGGGTACCAAGGCCAGTAAGCATTACACTTACTCTTGTCTCAGATACTCGCGTGCTACTCCAACTGTTTCTGAGATTAATCAAAGGCCTAGTAGCTGTCTATGGGCTTTCTCAGTTAGTTTCAACCTGAGAGAAACCACATTGAACCGATCTTAATAAGCAGTTCTGCAGCTGTCTTTGATGGTAGTAGTGTAAATGCAAGCCTTTGTCATTGTAATTAGTCTAAATTTAATTCATTCTGTAACAATCTGAATACCCCTCTTTATCAAGTTTAGTGGCACAATGCATTTAGGTTTATATAACCCAAGGGCACCTAGGAATTAGGTATCACTCACTGGGTGTGTAGGAGGTCACATCACCTCTAGGTTTGTTTGGCCACTAGACCAAAAAAAGTGACCATGTCATGTTTGTCATTCTCCACTCCTCTGCTCAGGCTATCACTCAGTGCGTTTACATGATGGTAGTAATTCGAATCTTGCTTAATTCGAAAAATGCTACTCTCTGGCAGAACTGGATTATCCGAATGTACATGGCAAGTGAATAAACCGAATTATTGGCCGAAAGCATGTAATATCCCAGTCCGATACGTGGCGCTGTTTTCATTACAACTAGTGGTGATACAGCCATTTCCGCTTGACCTCTTCACCACTACCAACAACAACAACCATAGATATATATATAAAGGCGTTTACATATATTTATGACAACAACATCAACATTTCGAGAAAGATGGCAAGGTGACGCTACGTCCCTCTACATTTCGTGCATGATGACAGTAGGAGTAGCCTACTGCGAATGCAAACGGAGATATTGGCTAGATTGATAAAGTAGAGAAGACGCTGCCGAAAGAACATGGATAATTTAATTCAGACCACCAATATGTGGTTGCACTTTGCCACAGTACCACAAAGGTCTCGACGAACAGTCTTGATGAAGAGCAAACACAAAGTCTTCTGGGTTGTACATCGCGTTGTTTGTTTGTTTCTACTGGGCCAGCTCCTGGCAGCGACAACCTTTTTCGACTTCCGTGTCACGACCTGGGAGGGTGGCTCAAGCATGCGCAAAGACGCTGAATCCAGTTCATAGTCCGATTAAGCGTTTACATGCATGCGTTATTCGAATTATCAATCGAATCGGACCGAGTTATCCCAGGGTGTCGATTGGATCGTAGTCGGATCGCAATGATTCGAATTAAGGTGTTTACAAGAAACGGATAATTCTATTTCAATCCGATTAAGCCAGTAATTCGAATGCATGTAACCGCAGTGACTCCTGTTTAGCCCCCGTTTGACAGCCTCCAGTAGCTATCTGCCTCCAATGACGTCCGGTTCTCACCTACCAGCTGTCTTTCTCCACCCTCCCTCACTTCCTCGCCCCTAGGCGTCAAAGTGCTCCTCTGCCTAATTAACTCTTTCCTGTCCCCAATGGGACCTCCAGCAGTGGCCCCTAACACCAGTCAATAGAGCGAAGCACCAGGGGCCTGCTGTTGGCCAGTCGTGTATTGGTGATACTTAACTTCATTTCAACTGGATCACACTCTGTGTATATAGAGGACTTTTAGGGACTTTGTTCAATCAATATGTACACCATGAAATAATTTAATAAAAATGGGAATTAATTTAAAATATATATATTTCTACATGTATTCAATAATTATTTGATATTTCGCAAACATATTTCATGGTTGCAGTCATTGTGAAATCTGTTTCTTTAGAAAATTGAATTATTATAGTGTCTCAGGATATCGTGCAGCTACCTAACGTTACCCATAACCTAGGCTGTCTCAGGTAAGGTCCGAAAATTATTGGCTGACATACCATCTGATGTGATCTCATCCACAGAAGCGAAAATGCAGAGACGAGGATGAAGATGACGTCAGTGTGTGTAGTTTTGACATCAAGGTAAAAAATAGCTTCCATCTTCTCAACCAGTCCACTTGTGCTTTAAGAGCTATCAGCTCAAAGCATTCTCAGTCCACTCAAAACACACATCAGAAACTGTGTCTCCCAAGAGCTCTACGCACTCTTTATCTTACAGCCCAGAATATAATGTTACCATGACAGCCATTATGCCATTACAGCCCAGAATAGAATGTCATTGTCATAAAGTAAATTTAGTGTACATTTGAAAGAGTATCCCAAGAGCTGTACACTCTTTTTCCCCAGAAGTGGTGCCTAATTGCAGCTCAGAATAGAACAGTTTTTTCATAAAGTCAGTGAAGTCTCAATTTAGAGGGTCATTTTCTGAAGTATCCTTTCCTGTTTTTCTCAATCCACAAAGCCTCGTTCTGTTTATTTTTTGTTTTAATGTGTATCTTGGAAATGGCTGTTTATTTTTGTTGAAATGTCTATCATGGCATAAGTTTACATAAAAAATTCCTGGCAGACCCATATCATTGAAAACAGATAGAGAGATAAGAAAGCAGGTTAAAAAAAAAGTATTCGTCATTGGCTTTTATGTTGGTTTATTCAAGTTTGTTTTGGAAGGTTGATGAGCAAGATTTGTGAGATACAGTCGTATGCAAAAGTTTAGGCACCCCTCTGAGGCTGCATGATAATTTCCTGTCTTCACCAAAAAAGATCAATATAATATTGTAATATTACTTTTCTAGTTAACACTGAGTGCTGGGGTGTTTTCCAGACAAAGATATTTGGTGTAGCAGTATTTAGTTGTGTGAAATTAAATCAAATGTGAAAAAAAGGCTGTGCAAAAGTTTGGGCACCCTTATCATTTATTTGATTTGAATACCTCTGCCTACTAAATGCTGATTAACTGCAACACATAGTTAGTCTGGTTAACTCGTTAAGCCTTCAATTACATAAAAAGGTGCATTCAATCATTAGAAAGGGTATTTAAGTTAGCCAATTGCAAGTTTTGCTTCTCTTTGATTCTCCTCTGAACAGTGGCAAAATGGGGGCATCAAAACAGCTATCAAATGATCTAAAAACAAAGATTGTTCAGCAGTATGGTTTAGGGGAAGGCTACAAAAAGTTATCCCGGAGGTTTCAGCTATCAGTTTCCACTGTGAGGAATGTCATTAGGAAATGGAAGGCAACAGGCACAGTTCTTGTTAAGGCCAGAAGTGGCAGGCCAGGAAAAATAACAAAGAGGCAAAGGCGAAGAATGGTCAGAATGGTCAAGGACAACCCTCAGATCACCTCCAAAGAGCTGCAAGGTCATCTTGCTGCAGATGGTGTCACTGTGCATTGCTCGACCATTCAGCGCACATTGCACAGAGAACAGCTGTATGGGAGAGTGATGCGGAAGAAGCCTTTTCTGCACACGCGCCACAAAAAGGCTCGCTTGAGGTTTGCCAAACTACATTTGAACAAGCCAGGCTCATTTTGGAACAAAGTACTGTGGACTGATGAGACAAAGATGGAGTTATTCGGTCACAACAAGAGGCGTTACGCATGGAGGCAAAAGAACACAGCATTCCTAGAAAAACACTTGCTGCCCACAGTAAAATTTGGTGGGGGGTCCGTCATGCTGTGGGGCTGTGTGGCTAGTGCAGGAACTGGGAATCTAGTTAAAGTTGAAGGTCGTATGGATTCAACTCAGTACCAGCAAATTCTGGACAATAATGTTCAAGAATCTGTAACAAAGCTGAAGTTACGGCGCAGTTGGGTGTTCCAGCAGGACAACGACCCGAAACATTGCTCCAAATCCACTAAGGCATTTATGCAGAGGAACAACTACAATGTTTTGGAATGGCCATCCCAGTCCCCAGACTTGAATATAATTGAAAATCTATGGGGTGACTTGAAGCGGGCTGTCCACGCTAGGCACCCATCAAACCTTACTCAACTGGAGATGTATTGTAAGGAAGAATGGTCCAAATTACCTCAATCCAGAATCCAGACACTCATCAGAGGATATAAAAAGCGTCTAGAAGCTGTTATTTTTGCAAAAGGAGGCTCTACTAAATATTAATGTGATTTTTCTGTTGGGGTGCCCAAATTTATGCAAGTGTCTAATTCTCTTATGATGCGTATGGCATATTTTCTGTTTATCAAATAAACCTTATTTCACGGCTAAAATATCACTGTCCATGACGTATGTGTATATATATGACAAAGACGTTCCTCATCCAAACGCCCAACATTTTATAGATGAAAGTAATGGAGATTATCAGGGGTGCCCAAACTTTTGCATACGACTGTATGCTG
>CAEFZP010005651.1:0-25949 GCA_903064625.1 Mallotus villosus | reverse complement strand
TGCCACTATACCACCAACGCCCACAACGCCTCCATGATCGCACAGAATTTCGAGCCACAGTTGACCTTGTTGGAGCCGTTTTGTAATTTTAGTTTCCAAATGGACCCAAATTATTAATGTTTAGGTTTAAGTTTAGGTTAAATTAATGAAACATCAGAATTGTGGTTTGAAATGATGCAAAGATTAATTCTGTGATTGCCATGTTCTACCTGGTCAATTGTCTGGCCGTGATTTAATAATTGACACACTTCTAATTGACCAGTGATATATAGGTCCGTGCCAGTGCCGAGCGGAAGTGGCAAACCATTTTTCAACCGCGTTAATGCGATGGAGAGATACTTATATGACAAACAAAACACTCTATGATTGAAGACGTGCGTTGTCTGGATTATTCCGCCCTCAGAAGTGGCAGCTGGAAAGCTGCCCCTACATAAAGTTGAAAAATTGCCTGGAACTTCAGACAAACTGGAACACCAGTGGATTACAAACTTGGAAACTAGGATCAACATCTACTTCGTTCGTGGAACCTGGTGATTGGCATCGTCTTCAGACCCAGGTACGATCAGACATGATATGAGGAGCTTCGAAATGTTTGATGGGACAAGATAGATGCGTGATTGCAACGATCTGGATCAAGGAAATAGACGCTACTCTGGATGAATGAATAGGCGAACGAATGACAAAGAGCATCAGCACTGTTTATATCGTAGTGGATAAGGACGTAAGAAAAACGACCTGAACGAAACAAAAATAACTGGGATCATGTCTGAGAAAGGAATTGAAGAGGAGGTCGTAGGCCCGGAAGACACAATGGATGAGCCCAAACAAGATATCCGAGCGCTCAGCGCAACGCGTCGCGGCAAACTTGGATATTGTACCCGCAAAATGGACAAAATTAAAGAAAGGATCCAGTGGGATCTTAATCCTGATTATATTCAAGAACGTGTGGAGGAATTTAACGAAATATTGAACGAGTCTAAAGCCCTTCATGAGACTGTTCAAATGCTGTTACCAGATGATGTGAAAGAGAACGAAAATGTTGACTGGTATGAACCTAAGATGGCAAAATATGACGACTTTATTTCTCAAATGGAGATGTGGTTGAAACGTCAACGTGAGCTACCCCCAATGGACCCGCAATCACTTGTTGACGTGACTGATAGCATATCCAGGGTATCTAAAGGTTCAAAAGGTTCAAAGGCATCATCAGCTAAAACAGTACGCATGCAAATTGCTGTGGATAAGGCTGGTTTACTGGCACGAGCCAACTCCTTGAGAGAAAAGCACGAGGTTGAAATGGAGAAAGTTAGACTACAATCAAAAATGGAAGCTTTACAATTAAGAGAGGACCTTGATGTTACTAATGCCAAACTACCGGCCTTGGAGGAAATCGAACCTATGGAATTAACTCCCAGGAGATCTCTCATGACTTCAGGAGATGGCATGAACGACTACTTTGAGCAATATCCGAGAGGATTAAGGACAGGCGAGCCAATGGAGGCAAAACCAGTGGAAAGCAGAAGGAGGACAGGCATGTCTCAAATAGATTTTGTGGAACTTGGAGCTAAGCCTAAGAGGCCGCCATTACAGGAAGCTATGGATATAGGCATACATCATAAAGCTGCAGCACAACCACGACCAAAAACTGCTGCAAAAAACAACCCAAAACATGGCAAGCCGGCGAACAACCGGAACTACTGGACAAAGGAGAACTCAACAGACACCTGGAAGGGAACCAGCAGAACACCCAGATAACACAGACCTGGCAAATCTGCTTGTATCCTTTGTATCACAGTCATCTCTTCCGAAAAAGGAGGTTCCTGTATTTAAGGGTGACCCCCTGGAATATCAATCATTCATGCAGCGTTTAAACACAACATAGAGGATAAAACTGACAATTATGAAGACCGACTGTACTTTCTCGAACAGTACACAGTTGGACAGCCAAAAGAGCTTGTGAGAAGCTGTTTTCATATGGATACACCAACTGGTTATGCTGAGGCAAAGCGTCTGCTCAAACGCCACTTTGGAGATGACTTTAAGATTACAACTGCCTACATGGAGAAGGCCTTAAACTGGAATACAATCAGGCCTGATGATGGAAACGCACTTCACAGTTATGCCTTATATCTAAGAAGTTGTTCAAATGCTGCCCGAAACTTTCAATACATGTCTGAACTTGATTTACCAACCAATATGAAACAAATCGTTTAGAAACTTCCATATAAACTCAGAAAGAAATGGAGAGCAGTGGTACCTAACATTACGGAACAAACACAACAGAGGCCTACATTTAACGATCTTGTCAGATATGTCGAAAGGCAGGTAGAGATAATGCAGGATCCTGTCTTTGGCAACATCCAAGATGCGAGAAAGGAACCACCAAAGGTGAGGGTGCCTATGGACACGCCCTCTTGGAGGTCTGGCAGTAAGAAGAGCAGTTTTGTCACTGCGGTTTCTCCAAGCAATGCTGTTGACGATTCTGATACCAAAGAGAATGGAAATGAAATTAAGATTATCTCCACTGTCAATTCAAAAGATGCTTTTTCCAAACCATGTGTTTTCTGCAAAAGAGAGCATGCAATGGAAATATGTCAAACAATGTCAAAACTTCCACATGAACAAAAGGTTGAGTTTCTTAAAAGGAATGGCTTTTGTTTTGCATGTTTGATCAAAGGACATCTCAGTAAGACATGTAAGAAACGCCTGACATGTCGCTCATGTGATAACAAACACTATCATCTTGCACATTGAGAACTACCCACCTTGAGATGGCGCCACAGATAATAAGACACCTACAATAGCCACAAACTATCCCAGCAGTGGTACAGCCGTTCAATCCAACTCTGTCACTGTTGCTTTAGTATCAACTGACCAAACAGGGGCCGGCAATACTGACCACAAACTGGCTATTGTACCTGTACAAGTGAAGGCAGCCAAGGGTAGTCAGTCCATAGAAACATATGCATTCCTGGATCCCGGGAGTTCCGCAACCTTCTGCACAGAAAAACTAATGGAACAACTGTCTGTCAGAGGGAGGAAAACAGAAATTCTGATACAGACAATGAATTACGAAGGACCTGTGAAAAGCTATAAATTGAAGGGACTGGAAGTATGCTGTCTCGATGGCAATGACTTTATTGAACTTCCAGAAGTCTTTACACAGCATACCATTCCTGTTAACCGTCTGAACATTCCGAGCGAAGAAGATATCAAGCAATGGCCTTACCTGGATGAGGTCAAGCTGAAGTCCATTGGGGCCGAGGTCAATCTGCTGATCGGTGTAAACGTCCCTAAGGCCATGGAACCTCTTAAGGTTATCAACAGCCAAGACGATGGCCCATATGCTGTCCTAACACACCTGGAATGGATAGTGAATGGACCATTGGGGATCAGTTCACAAGTTGACAAGCATGGGCGGCCGCAGATAACGACCAATAGAATATCAGTGGCTCATTTGGAGGATCTTCTGATCCAACAGTACAATCAAGACTTTACAGAACTGACCTACGAAGAGCAAACAGAAAACTCATTTGAGGACAAGAAGTTTCTGAAAATAATGAAGGAATCTATCAGAAAAAGAGACGGCCATTATGAAATCCAACTTCCTTTCCGAAGGGAAGACGTCTGTATGCCGAACAATAGACAAATGGCTGAACAAAGAGCACAGAGTCTTAAGAGAAGATTTGAAAGGGATGAATCCTTTAAAAGTGACTATATGTGCTTTATGAATGATGTTGTGCAGAAAAGACATGCAGAGATGGTGCCTAAAGAACAGCTCCCCCGGAGTGATGGAAGACTCTGGTACATTCCCCATCATGGAGTGTACCACAAGAGAAAGAAATCAATCCGAGTGGTCTTTGACTGTACCTCTTCGTACCAAGGTACCTCTTTGAACACTGAGTTTTTTTTTGTTGTTTTTTTTTAAAGTCTTTATTGAACATGGTTAAAAAAAATTATACAAACAAATAAAACGATTGAGCAGTAAAAAAGGAAAGAAAATTAATTAAAAACAAACAAATGGGATCCTCAGGATCCTAAGCAACAAATACATAACTCAAATAACATAGTTCATGTTCAAAAGGGGTAGGAAGAAGTTAAGAAAAACTTTACTGGTCCTACCCCCTCTTATTTTTTATAATTGTTTACAAAATAAAATAAATGTTCAGTTTGAATCAGTCAGTGTCTATGATGTTTGGCTCGTGGGCTAAATAAATCAAAACTTTTCGACAAAACAATAACAAAATAAAATAATGGAACAGGTGAACGAAAACCATCAAATTGAAAATAGCAAAACAGAAATTCACTGCTCCAGGTCATAACAATTCAATGTTTGATTTCTGAAGAGTTTTTTTAGTTTAGATATTGTTGTACATTTTTTCAGCTTGTCATTGCAGTTGTTCCACAGACTTACAGCCTTTGTAGTTTTGTATTGGTTCTTATAGATGGTTTCTTGAATATACAGGTTCCTCTTAAATTGTATTTGCTCTCTCTCAGTTGGAACAACTCCTGGATGCCATTGAGGCAATTGTTTTTTTTGCTTTAAACATTATTTGAATAGTTCTATAGTCAATCAAATCTAGAAATTTAAGTGTTTTTAGTTCAACAAATAATGGATTTGTTGGTTCTCTGTAAGCGGTTTTATGTATAATTCGTATAGCTCTTTTTTGAAGGATGAAGATCGGATGTATATTTGTTTTGTATGTGTTTCCCCATATCTCCACACAGTAGGTCATGTAAGGAAGTATATATTGTCTATCAATTGTCTCTTTCCTGTTGCCGAGATTCAGGCAACATTTTCCAAAATGGCAGCATGCCAGCCCACGTCAGCGTTGTCTGTTTTTTACTAACACGTTTTTACCTTTTTAAACTTGTCCTAAAGTAAAGCAAATCATTTCTTTGCCATCCTAATTGTATGCAAAGTGTAAGGATATATTTTTTTCTTGGATTATTTGATTGGGATTAAACAATCCTCTGGATCTATCACTCATCGCTACTGCGCCTTTGTCCACCTGCCTGCCGAAATCCCCTAGCCAAGGTAACCCTTGTCTGCGGGCTCCTGTCACACACGCACGCACACACACAAACTTTTTCGAACAGAGACAATGGCGTTTCTCGTCACTCTTATTTGCGCGTTGGCTGTGTGGGATTTACGAGCAAGCGATCGCAAGTGGGTGAGTACATCTAACAACGTGTATTGCCCACCAGACATTGCTTACGGATGCTCCAGTTGTACAGATGTTGTACAATCCGTGCAAACTCCGAAGCTACAGGCACAGGACATGAACCTAGAGGGGTATCCACCCAGAGACTTACGCCGGCTTCAAAGCCTTCTGGTCTTAAATGACTATTTTGCGTTCAATGACAGACATCGTTGGGACATAAAGTATGAATTGCTGAACGGCTCTTTGTGTAAGCCTAATGTCGGCAAGCAGAGGTGGTTGATTGTTTTACTGTTACTTCTGTCTGGTAACGTGCAACCTAACCCTGGCCCTGAGTTGCAGGTCATTCAGACGCCGTCTGATTTTAAATCCCTGTCGGGTCTCAGTGTCATACATATTAATGTGCGCAGTTTGTTACCCAAAATGGATATGCTCAGAATATGGATTAAATCAACAGATGCCAACATTGTTGTAACATCTGAAACTTGGCTGACGAAATCAATTGCTGATAATGATATTTGTATTGATGGCTACAATGTGTATCGTGCTGACAGACCAAAGAGAGGTGGAGGTGTTGCTATTTATGTAAAGTCGAAATTTCATGTTAAGGTAATTGTCTCTGAATCAATTAGCAAGCAACTGGAATTTCTGGCACTGAATGTGGAATTGGTTAAGGGCCTCTGTATAACCGTTGTCGGATGTTATAGGCCTCCATCTTCCTTAAATGTTGCGTTGCCTTCTCTCGTGCATCTTCTATCCAGATTGGACTACACTGAAATTATTTTAGCCGGTGATCTTAATTGGGACTGGCTTAAACCAGCATCAGATGATTTTAAAATATTTTGTGATTCTGTAAATCTTACTCAATTAATTAATTGCCCTACACGTCCAAATCTAAAATGCCCTGAAAAGTCAACTTTAATTGACTTGATTCTGACTAATGTTCCCCATAAATTCTCTGCTGTTGGTGTTTTTTGCAATGACTTAAGTGACCATTGTGTTGTTGCTGCTGTCAGGGACACTAAGATCCCTAAATCAAAGCCACGTGTCATTTGTAAGAGGAATCTCAAACAATTTAATGAGCAAGGTTTTCTTCATGATTTGTTTAATTTTAATTGGAGTAGAATAGAGCTAATCCCTGATGTGGAGTTAGCCTGGACATTTTTTTATTATGGTTTTACCCAAATCATAAATAGACATGCTCCATTCAAGCGATTTAGAATTAAGGGTCGTGATAATCCATGGTTTTCCCCTGAGCTAGCAGACATTATTCACCAACGTAACTTGGCTTGGGCAAAGGCAAGGAAAACTGGAATTTCCTCCTATTGGCTTGTTTTTAGAACACTTAGAAATAGATGCTCCTCTTTTATTAAGCAAGCTAAGTCAGATTACTATCTGTCTGTCACTACCGAAAACCTAAATGACCCAAGGAAATTCTGGAAAGCTATAAAATCACTTTCTGTGAGCAAAGATTCTAATGTTTTACCAGCTTTTATTATGAAGGATGCTGTTGCTGTTAGTGATAAAATGGAGATGCTGAATTGTTTTAATGAGCATTTTATTTTGTCTGGCTCTCTGTTTGAAAACAGTTGCTCTGCTACTGTAAAGCCCTGTACTGATATTCCAGTCTCTGCAGGCCTTTTTAATTTTACGCCTTTCACTAAACAGGAAGTTCAAAAAGCCCTAAAAGCTTTAAATCCTGGAAAACCTCCAGGGCCTGATCTTGTTGAGCCATACTTTTTAAAGATTGCAGCTGATTTGATAGCAGGACCTCTCACTTATCTTTTTAACCTCACATTGATAAACAATGAAATTCCTGGCATATGGAAATCTGCCTTTTTTCTTCCTTTATTAAAAGGAGGTGACCCATCCAAGCTAAACAACTACAGGCCAATATCAAATCTGTCAGTATTGGTAAAAATTCTAGAATCTCTGGTAAATGACCAACTCAAGGATTTTCTTCAGACCAATGCCATTATGTCTACATTTCAATCAGGTTTTAGGAAAAAACATAGCACTACCACAGCGGCACTAAAGGTGATAAATGACATCTCTGTAGCACGTGATAAGAAACAACACTGTGCATCACTGTTTATTGATTTGTCCAAAGCTTTCGACACAGTAGATCATGATGTTCTAAAAAGCAGGCTCCTCAACTCAGGACTATCAGAGCAAGCAGTCTCTTGGTTCGAAAACTACCTCAGTGATAGGACCCAGTGCATTAAACATGACGGTCTCTACTCAAACAATTTACCAATCTGTAAGGGTGTACCCCAGGGTTCTGTATTAGGCCCACTTTTATTCACCATTTACATTAATAATATTGATAAAAACGTGTCGGATGCCAATTTCCATTTTTATGCTGATGACAAAGTTATTTATTGCTTTGCACCGACTCTTAAACAGGCTATTGAAAACTTGCAGAATGCTTTTATTGTCGTCCAAAATAGCCTTCATCAGCTGAAACTTGTTCTTAATGCAGATAAGACCAAACTCATGTTGTTTACTAGTTCTAGAGCTAGACCACAAAATGTCCCCTCTGTGGTCACTCTGGAGGGTAGTGTTATACAGGTGGTTACGTCTTATAGATACCTGGGTTTTCTGATTGATGACTCCCTCACCTTTAAGCCTCATGTGCTCTATTTGGTAAAAAAGCTGAGGCTAGATGTGTTTCTCTTTCAATGTAAAAAAGCGACTTGTGGCTGCTACTTTTTTGTCTGTTCTGGACTATGGTGATTTGTTGTATATGCATACCTCTGTTCAGTGTCTTAATATGATTGACTCGGCGTACCATTCATCCCTGAGATTCATCACAAACTGTAAGGCTCGGACTCACCACTGCCAGTTGTACTCTCGGGTAGGATGGCCTGCTTTGTCCACTCGTAGGCTCAGTCACTACTGCACATTTATTTACAAGGCAATTCTTGGTGTGCTACCTAGCTATGTATGCTCCCTTATCATGCGGAAAAGTGCTGGTCCACACTTTTTACGTTCGCAGGACTTGGTGTTGCTTTCGGTCCCCAATGTACGGACAGAACAGGGTAAAAAGGCTTTTGTGTACTCTGCCCCCACTGTGTGGAATACGCTGCAGAAAGACCTAGGACTTGTTGAATTCATTTCGTTGAATGCCTTTAAGTCGAAAATGAAGGAAATTGAGCTGGACTCTCAAAGTCAGTGTTTTTAATAGTTTTTTTTCCTGGTTACAGAAATGGGTCTATTTAGGATTGTTGCAGTGTGAATTGATTAGCTTTATTTTTTAGTGCTATTTTAATTTTGTCCCTGTGTGTTTGTCTGTAACTGTGGTTCATTGTGCTGCTGCCTGTCTTGGCCAGGTCACCTTTGAAAAATAGATTTTTAATCTCAATAGGTTTTTTCCTGGTTAAATAAAGGTTAAATAAAAAAAATAAAAAAGTATGAAGGAGCAGTACAATGTATACAGGGAGGTTTTATTCAGTAGGTCTTTGGTTTTAAAGGGGTTATTGACTGGGTTTTTTGAGTATTTTACACTGTTCCTTAAGGTCTCCGAATAGGGTATGTAACATTGGTTTGGCTGAAAATGGCCCGGGTGCTGTTCTATGCCCTCTTTTACATCCAGCATTTTTTTCCCGGGAAAAAACGCTAGCTTTTTCCCTTATATCATTGGTATTTAGATGAGCTGTGCGCTGATTGGTTGGTTTACAACGAGCGAAGCTGCGGAGCAAAGACGGACAACAGCATTCACTGAAACAAGAAGGTGGCGACTTGAAATAAAAACGTACAAATAAATCTATTGTGTCTACACAACACTGTCTTCAACAGATTGACTAGATATAATTTGAAATGATTACGGTAGTTTCCACGTCTGTTGTCGAAGCAAACAGAATCGCCTTAGGTGGGTAACTTTAGCACTACAGCTTAGCAAACAAACTAGCTAGTTAGCTCTAGCTATCTTACTAAAAAATAGATCTGGACAAACATGCACCTGAATTGTAGATTTACATAACAACACGGGTTATTTATTTGAATGAAACATAGTCAGGAACATGAAATCCCATTGCCAATAAACTAGGCTAAATCATAACACATTCATGCTCTTGCGTTAGCAAGCTAAACTGGTTTAAATGCCTACAGTAGGTGTTTTCGCTATCTAGCTGTTCTTACATTCCTTGCAAATCACCGATGAAAAACAGATGAGCTTGAGTCTAGTTAACATTGACTAGACGGTTATGGCTGATGTTTGTTTATATCGTAGCATAGAAGATCTTTGTGCAGTTGCGCGAACCATTTCACCAAGGACGGTTTTAAAAACCTGGGAATAGCCTATGTAAAGCAGGATTTGCTATGAAGCTGTTGCTGAAAATTAAGAGGTGCGTTCCGACCTTAGTTATGTTCATCAGAACCGCAAGCTGTAGGCTAGTATGATTTTGTTGGTAACAGTTATTAGCAATGCTAACGTATCCTGTATCTAGCACAGCCTTTCTCCCGTTATTTCGAATAGATAATCTAGACAGGCGTCAGCAAAAGGCTAGACTGCTTTCGTTTTCTGTCTATTCTTTGGAAGCTTCCCTTCTAATGCCGACTACAGCTAGTCTAGCTAGTCAAGTAAGGTATGTTGATGTGTTGATGTGTAGAAACGTAGCGTCGCTACCTCGGACTGGGCAAGAACACCAGTGAGTGGGCTGGTCTGGATGTACATTTTGGGGCGTGACAAAGACACAGACCAGAGCCAATTGAATGCACGATACCGTACTGGCGTCAGTCGGGTGGATTTTTCCAAAAGCTACCGTTTTACAGCTAGATTTTTTCTTTTTGAGATTTGCATGGGAAATAAGTGTCAATGGACTTTGAAGTTCACTGTATGTTCATTTTACCCACCGAACTGTCGTTATTCAACTATGACCAGGTAAAAACGGTTTTGCAGTCAGTGACCCCTTTAATATAATTTATGTGAGGTTTCCAACTTAATTTGTTGTCAATTAATACTCCCAGAAACTTTATTTCAGATACTCTTTCTAGTTCTATGCCATTTATTATGAGTTTCTTTTCTGTGTTGGTTGGTCTATTCCCCAAAATTATGAATTTAGTTTTACTTAGATTCAATGTAAGTTTATTTTCATCAAACCAGATCTTCATCCTGTTCAATTCCTTTTCCATAGTATCCAGAAGCTGTTCCAAGTTGTCTCCAGAGCAGAGTAAATTTATGTAATCAGCAAAAAGAACAGTGTTGACAGTTTTTGATACTTTTTGATAGTGGCCCTAACACTGAGCCTTGGGGCACCCCACATGTAACCTGTTGCAATTGTGATTTATGATTTTGAATTTCGACATATTGTTTCCTGTTCTGTAGGTAGCTGGGTAACCATGCCAGTGCAATGCCTCTAATGCCATATCTTTGTAGTTTTTTTATTAACAGCTCATGATCAACAGTGTCGAATGCTTTTTTTAAATCCAGAAATATCCCCACTGCATATTCTTTATTTTCTATTGCCTTGGTGATTTTGTCTACAAATTCTATGATTGCAAATGAAGTAGTTCTCTTTGCTCTAAAACCATATTGTTGTTCATACAGTATGTTATGTTTGGTGATGAATTCGTTAATTCTTGTATAGAATATTTTTTCCAGTATTTTGGAGAACTGGGGAAGCAATGAAATTGGTCTGTAGTTTGAGAGTATATGTTTGTCTCCAGTTTTATGTATTGGTATGACTTTAGCTGTTTTCATATTGTTTGGAAATACACCGGTTTGAAGAGACTGATTGCAGATGTGAGTTAGAGGCCTTGCTATACATTCAATTACATTTTTGACAGTGCACATGTAACAGGCATGCAACGAACGGGATCTTGCAAGTTCCGTCAGAGGACCTGGCACTGTTCACTCCCATCACCGGGAGATCACTCCCACCGGGAGTCGAACTCGCCATCTCTGACTTCCCAAGCGCGAACGCTACCAACTACGCCAAAGAAAAGCTAGCGATTCAGTGACGCGGGTGGCTCATTACATACCTGCGGAGTGAGTTTCACCGATACACATCGGCTACACACATATCAATATCATGACAGTCTGTGGACTTTTTGCTCTTAAGTTTTTTTAACAGTGTCAATAATTTCTTTTTCCTCAGTCCCTCTTAGAAACATTGTTTCATCAACATATATATCTTTACTTTCTACACCATCACTAATACCAGTCTTTGGAATTTCCTCGGCCAAACCAGGACCAACCCCGACAAAGAATTTATTAAATTCCTCTGCAGCTGAAGCCATATCAGTGATTGTTTTGTTATTTGGAGACATGAAAGAGTTTGGATATTCTGCCTTTCCATTTCTTTTTTTGATAATGGCATTTAATACATTCCATGTATTTTTAATATTGTTTTTGTTGTCCTCCAGTAACTTGCTATAGTGATCCATTTTGCTGCGTCTCATAATTTTTGTTAGTTTATTCTTATATGTCTTATATTTTTGTTCAGCTTCTGTTGTTCTTTTCTTTAAAAAGTCTTTATATAATGAATTTTTCTTCATACATGCTTTTGATATTCCTTTAGTTATCCATGGTTTCTCAGCATATTTTGGTTTCACTATTTTCTTTACTAGAGGACAATTTTTTTCATACAGTTCTGCTACAATTTCCAGAAATGATTCATAGGCTTCATTTGCACCTTTAACATATACAGTGCCTTGCATAAGTATTCACCCCCCTTGGACTTGTTCCCATTATGTACTGTTACTAACTGGAATTCAAATAGACTTAAATAAACTTTTTCCCGTTTGATCAACAAAACATGCATAGTACTTTGGAGGTGCAAAATAAATTTTATTGTGACACAAACAACAAAAAAGAGATGAGAACAAAAAAGTTGACATCTGTTGGGTGCATAAGTATTCACCCCCCTGTGTCAATACTTGGTAGAACCCCCTTTCGCTGCAATTACAGCTGCAAGTCTTTTGGGGTATGTCTCTACCAGCTTTGCACATCTAGAGATGGAAAGGTTTGTCCATTCTTCTTGGCAAAAAAGATGAAGCTCAGTCAGATTGGATGGAGACCGTCTGTGAACCGCAATCTTCAAGTCTTGCCATAGATTCTCTATTGGATTGAGGTCTGGGCTTTGACTGGGCCATTTTAAGACATTAACATTCTTTAATCCAAACCATTCCTTTGTAGCTCTGGCTGTATGTTTAGGGTCATTGTCCTGCTGGAAGATGAACCTCCGCCCCAGTCTCAAGTCTGTTGCAGACTGCATCAGATTTTCTTCAAGGATTTCCCTGTATTTGGCTCCATCCATCTTTCCCTCTATTCTGACCAGTTTCCCTGTACCTGCTGAAGAGAAGCATCACCACAGCATGATGCTACCACCACCATGTTTCACTGTTGGGATGGTGTGCTCAGGGTGATGGGCAGTGTTGGGTTTTCGCCACACATAGCGTTTTGCATTGAGGCCAAAAAGTTCAATTTTGGTCTCATCTGACCAGAGCACCTTCTTCCACATGTTTGCTGTGTCTCCCACATGGCTTCTGGCAAACTCCAAACGGGATTTTTTATGGATCCCTTTCAACAATGGCTTTCTTCTTGCCACTCTTCCATAAAGGCCAGATTTGTGGAGTAGACGACTAATAGTTGTCCTGTGGACAGATTCTCCCACCTCAGCTGTGGATCTCTGCAACTCCTCCAGAGTAACCATGGGCCTCCTGGTTGCTTCTCTGATTAATTTTCTCCTTGTCCGACTCTTCAGTTTGGGTAGACGGCCTCCTCTTGGTAGGTTTGCGGTTGTGCCATATTCTTTCCATTTTCTTATGATGGATTTTATGGTGCTCAGAGAGATGTTCAAAGCTCTGGATATTTTTTTATAACCTAACCCTGCTTCATATTTCTCCACAACTTTATCCCTGACCTGTTTGGTGAGCTCCTTGGTTTTCATGATGCTGTTTGTTCAGTAATGATCTCCAACAAACTCAGAGTCCGTCACAGAACAGGTGTATTTATACTGAGATTAAATTGCAGACAGGTGGACCCTATTTACTAATTATGTGACTTGCAAATGTGACTTGTGAATGCAATTGGTCGCACCAGATCTTTGTTAGGGGTTTCACAGTAAAGGGGGTGAATACATATGCACTCAACACTTTTCAGATTTTTATTTGTAAATAATTGTGAAATCCATGTAATATTTCCCCCCACTTCCAAATGATGCACTATTTTGTGTTGGTCCAGTACATAAACTCACGATGAAATACATTTTAATCTGTGGTTATACCATGACAAAATGTAGAAAAGTCCAAAGGGGGTGAATACTTATGCAAGGCACTGTAAGTTAGTGACCTATCAACATAATTGCATAATTTGTCACATAGCCATGTGAAAGGTTGGATATGGAAGCTGCAATCATGTTTCATTCACCTGGCTTGCTTTGAATGGGCTGCCAGGGCGTGTTTGAGTGTCTCTGCTATGAGGAGCTCCACAGCCTTCTCTCCCAGTCCCGTCTTCCACTTAATCACAGCGTCTGCAATTAGAAGTCATGAATTTATTGTCAGCACCAATTTGAACGTTGAACGCTACGTGTAAGCAATAGTTCATGGCATCTCCAAACACCTACCCCTCTCTTTCGGAACTCCAGCACCTTAAGTCGCTCCTCAAGGTCTTGGAGTTCAGCCTGTGTTTGGGCCACCTGTAGGTCCATCACTTGCACCTCTTCAGTGTGTCTGCTCTGTAGTCGCCTGAATAGGAGAGACTCTCGCTGGTTCTCCTCCAATGTCTCCATCTTCCGGAGCATAAAATGTAATGTGTCTGTCATTAAGGACAAGTAAAACAAGTTAACAAGAGTTTGCATTATTGGCATACACTGTGGTTCTTCTAGACTAGCTGTAATATTGCTGTAAATAACAAATGTTACCTTGAATGGTTGTATGCAAAGCATTAGTATGACAACATTTGTTGTTTTGACAAATACGTATCCCCCCCACCACGATCAGAACAACTTAGGTATGCCTTACAATGAGTTGACAATGCTATTGAAAAGCTTCAAGTATTTTTTTCTGTGTTTTATATTTGCACTTGCCTGGCTGCCAGCTGTTTTTCTAGAAATTTTAAGTCATGCATTTGCTTCAAAACATAGCCTTTAGGGTTGCCATGGCTCATACAATTATTGTCACTGTTATAAACGGTCATTCATTACCCTCATTTCCCAGGGACACGTGCTGACAGTCTGGGGTGTCTTTGAAGAACTTCTTGACTGGATGCGACGAATTGGCACGAAACTGTAAAGGAGCAAGAGGCAAACCAATTAGTTGAACAATTCGAGCTAAAGGCCTCAATATGCTTCTGCGTCTCCGTTTACGGATAGGTGGGCTCACGGATACGCTTGGATAGACTTCGTTTATAGTTCTCCGTAGGCTGTGGGTGCTGAAAACAATTCACCGCCAGGAGTAGGTGGCGCTGCACTGCGATGCTAGCTATAGGTTATCGAAAACTCTGAGCAAATTTACAAATGAGCCGTTTCATCAATAAAATAAGCACAGTTTCAGCGACTACACTGCCCATTTCTCGCCACATTTGAATTCAAATGCAGATTTACATGTACTGTTTAGCTGATATGAATTGTAAAAACTGCTTCTCTTTGGTGATGTTTGTGATGCTAGCTGGAAGGGCAGCCTGCTTTGACTGGGTGTGCAGTGAACATTTCTGGGGGGTTATTATGATTACGGAAAGGGATCGTATATGTTTTTATATTGCTACCATTTTAGAGACTGCTTATCGATCCGAGTGTTAATCAGGCGCGGAGCCAGACGTTGTAAACATTCCGGGTTTAGCCCAAACCAACAACGTATTGGGGCTTGATTCGCAAGTACGCGACGCTGAGCGCCTCCACGGTCCTCTTCCACATATTAAAATAGTGCTGCTGCCAACGAATAATGCACCTAATGATATGGTGCCTGCACTGCAATGCCATGGCAGGCTGGACAAAATGATTTTTCGGGCTGCATATGCGGGCCGCAGGTCGGACGTTCCCCACCCCTGGTCTTGTTGGTCACGGCAACCCATAGCGGCAACCCCGCCCCTGACTTCTTAATACAGACCAATCACAGCCAAGGGGGTCTCCGTCGCTCTGCGTAATTGCGACGGATAGTTAGAAAATTCAGGAGGTGCACGTCAATCCGTCAAAAGCTCTCTGAGGGCTGACGGAGAGCACGCAGGGGGCGTTCCACGGAGACAAGGGCGTTCCCTCGTCTGCGTTTTTCGAAAAACGCAGAAGCATATATAGGCCTTAAGCTTGCCTCTATGTAGCCTTTTGCATTACCTAGCTAGATTGAAACAATATGGCACTAGCTAAATTAGCTAAGCAGTGCTAGCATTGTGAGGAGCATCGGCCAACTTGGCATGTGTTAGCTAATGTTATGCATATGTTATGCTAACTATTATAACTATAATAGTAATATAGAAGTATTTTGTAACTCAATTAATTTAAGGTGATTTTGAATTAGACGGCTCAAACATTATAAGGTCCTTACTAAAGAGCGACAACGCAGTTTCATATAGATATTCGCCTTGTACATTCTCAAAACGTGGTCAGCCACGCGCTAGCTACTAAGTTTTAGAAAAATGAGGGCTAAGCTATTTTGGTATTTTTAAAGGTTTTTCTGACAGTTCTGAACGTTTATGTTCACTGATACTTTTATGGGTGATTTGTGAGACGCTGAACTTTGATATACGCATTTCAACATAACTTTCTGGAGGCTTTACGTTTGTTATTTTACCTCTAGAGCTATGTAGCTAGCTAGCGAAATCCTAACAAAAACAAAGTGAATCTGATAGCAAATAAACATGCTAAATAGCCTACATTTCAAACCTTTAAGTAATAACATGCCCCATAAAATTTCTGCAAATACATTTACTTAAAACTATTTCTGTAAAGAAAATACTCACCTTCATACCTGCAAACTTGTCACTTTTAGCTGAAAATAGCTGTTTTGAATGGAAAAAATGTCATCCACGTGAATCGTGTAGATCCAGAGAGTTTTTATTTTGGGAAGGGGGGGGGGTAGCCTGACGTTGTCATCCTCATAATTCTGGTCAGAATGAGTCTGAACTCTCCGGTAGGCTGTGACTATGGCTGTGTTCGAAAACTTAGACAGCTGTCTTAATCCTTGATGTCTACTAGACATCTGTCTAACTAGACTGCTCTCTTCTCTTTAAGGTATCTTAAAAACCGTTGTTTTCGAACAGCCTAGTTAGACAGGATGTACCTCATCGCGCTGCGTGTACATGGCTAGCTATGACAGTTAACAGCAACCAACTGACAGTTAAAACACCCTGATATATTTTTAAATAGCAGGTTATTTTTACAGTACATTTTGTGTGCACTTACAATGCACATTTACAATTTCACATCATAAACAACCGTTCACTCTCTTAACTATCTTGCATTAAATATAGATAAATACTGTACCGGAGCTAACGTTAGCAACGCCGTTAACAATCAGTTACCATAGCGACCTGGCTAATTTATACCTCGCTAACAAATTCAGCCTATTTTTGTTAATCAATCATGGCATAATTAAATAGTAAACTGTTTATTTCTCGGTACCTTTTCAAAAAAAAGAGCAAAAAGAGCAAAGGAAATTACATTTATGAACACTTTTGATGTGAACTTCGGTATTTCGTTCCGCCATCTTTTTTTAAAAATTTCTGATTTGGGTTCTGGCGCACAGACTTATGGGTAATAAGTGCCGCCATTAAAACATTAAGACAGCAAGGCAGCTCAGATGCTCTCTTAAAAAATTACCGTTATGTGACGTATTTAAGGTATCTTATTAGACAGGAAGAGAAAATGTAAGCGTTTTCGAACAGACCTCGCTGTCTTAAAAGGAAGGAAGGAAGGAAGGAAGGACGCATTTTAAGCGTTTTCGAACAGAGCCTATGTATGGGGCGTGTTTTAAACGAACCCGGAAAACAAATGCCTCTTCGCTCAATTGGATAGACCTAATTAATGAAACTTTTACCAAACCCCGTAGGAAGGACGGCAAAAACATATTTTCCATCGACAAATGCCTTGATTGCGTTTCTCTGTTCCTCTTTCAAAATTAATGCGCTGTCGATGTCTTCTAAAACAGACTCAATGGCAGAATCATAACATCTCAGCTCTCCAGCGGTAGCCATTACGTTACTGTTGATCATCTGTCCATCATCGTATAAAGCCCGCGCTCACAATTTGATTGGTCCGAACAGCTCCTGTTCGGAATATAGTGTTTTCCGGACTGAGCCCCCCCAGACCCAATTTCCCGACCAAATTATTTTGTGGGCGGGGATACATTTGGTTGGCTCCCAGGCTAGGGGCGGCGTCAGGCAATGTGTCACCTTTTTCATATGGAGAGAGATATGTCTCAAAAGTATTCGTAAATGCAAGTACCATGATCCACAAATGTTTCACGATTTACAAATGTGTTTTGCCATCCACAAAAACAAGAATAAGATTTGTAATTTGTGAGTTGACATTTACATAAATGTGCTATGATTTGTACACATAGATGTCCATTCGTAAATATATTGTTTGTAATTTCTTAAAATACTTAACATTTCGTGTGTGCATTTCTCATGGTCTGTCATTTGTAAATCTACAATTTGCGTGTGAAGTGTTGAATCTGCATTTGTGGATTGCCCAATACACGCTTGCAAATCTTCTTCCTGTGACGTATTTTTGAGACAAACTTCACGGTCTTTTGAGATCCACGCACAAATAGCTTTCTGATCCACAAATGCAATCTTTCGACAGTGCCACCCGGTAGGTGGCAGTGTTGTCCTCTGCCTTGATCGTTGTACGCAAGGGCTTTAAATAAATGTAAATAAATACATGTATTTTCCCCTACTAATAATCCCTTAACGGTTGTGCTTTAAGATTAAGTTACCATGAGTATCTGGCATTTGCTATTTACCTCGCTCCACAGGCTGCGGCCGTACTGTAGCCTAGTAGGCCTACTGTACTAGTATATATGGCCGATAGGACTTAGTTCGTGAAAATCTTGATATAGATTTTGGGACAGTGACATGGCTGGTTAGCTAGCAAATCTTCTTGTCAAACATACTGTAAAATTATATTTACTGTTTGTCAACCGTACACAATGTTATTGCCTTTGAACCTTGCTAGCATAACGTTAGCTTTCGGGATAATAGCTCAGTCAAAAGAAAAGCCGATGGGCAGAGGACAACACTGACACCTACCGGGTGGCACTGTCGAAAAGGGGCTTGCATTTGTGGATCAGAAAGCTATTTGTGCGTGGATCTCAAAAGACCGTGAAGTTTGTCTCAAAAATACGTCACAGGAAGAAGATTTGCAAGCGTGTATTGGGCAATCCACAAATGCAGATTCAACACTTCACACGCAAATTGTAGATTTACAAATGACAGACCATGAGAAATGCACACACGAAATGTTAAGTATTTTAAGAAATTACAAACAATATATTTACGAATGGACATCTATGTGTACAAATCATAGCACATTTATGTAAATGTCAACTCACAAATTACAAATCTTATTCTTGTTTTTGTGGATGGCAAAACACATTTGTAAATCGTGAAACATTTGTGGATCATGGTACTTGCATTTACGAATACTTTTGAGACATATCTCTCTCCATATTTTCAGCCCTTCAGAGTTTGCAGGTATGCACCTTTTAAATAGCTATTTTCCCAACTGGAATCAGCGAGTCGTTGAAATGGGCATGCGCATGTCGTTGGGTCCGACTGTTAACCAATGTTTTCCTAACTTGAACATTGTAGTAAGCCTTTTCACACAAAATTCAATAAAGCTATTTAGAAGAACCAATTTTATCTAGTTGATATGGCAAATTACTCAAAAATGACATTAACCCCTTCAGACCTGAATTTTTTCTGCTGGGCAAAAAAAATGGTTCCTAGTTGATTCTTACTCCTTTATAGCATAGAAATGAAGGGGGAAAAAAACTTTTTTGAAAACTCATGTTTTTATTGGTATTTTTTCATGTCCATTACAATGGACGCCAGGACTAAATGAGCGTAAAACGCCATGAAAACTTAGTTTTACAAAGGCCATGTTTTTAACATAGGAATCATGTAACAGTGGAACCTCCAAACACAATTAAGTTGATTATTATCTTATTATCTTATCTTATTGTAATACTTTTAATATTGTAAGCTAATAACAGATCACACAACTATTAAACAAAAGGAAAATAACAAAAATACATCTCCCGGATTTTCCCATATATTCTCTCATTTGCGATGAGCAGCCTTAAAGCAGTTTCGGTGTGGCACAAAGCAAAGGTGGATGTTGCATTTGTCACAGAATACACGTGTTTTTCCTGTGCAGTATGGCCTCTTGCACCTGGTGGCCTCTGTCTTCTCATCATAATTTGGCATGTGGTCAACCATATCATACTGCACTTCAGGTAGAGGTCTTGCATCTTGAACTCGTGGTCTGTGGGCATGTGGTTGTGGCTCTGGAGACATACTGGGCCTTCCACGTTTTGCTGCCACTGGTTTATGGACACTCACCAGACACCGGGCCACATTCATCTTGAAATGGAGGAGATCCAGGGTGTCTTTTGTCTGGAGATTGGCCCTCTTGGCATCCAGCCTGTACTCCAGCCAACTGTTGACCACAGCCAGATCAAAAGCGTGTGTGATCATTCTCAGGGTCCACTTTCTTGACCGAATTTGTGTGCGGTACAGACTGACAAGTTGATCAAGCAGGTCAACACCTCCCATCGCTTCATTGTACAGCTTGACCACCTCTGGACGGGACACCTTCAAAAATCTTTTCTGCTTTTTATCCCACCGCTGCACCTCATCCATCCTGCCAACACCAACAAAGTTGGAGGCCATGACAACTGATCTGCTGTCAAACCATTTGACCAGTGCGACCTTACCATCACGGCTTACAGCTTCATCGCAGCTTCCTCGTGGCATTTTTGTCATCACTTTGTCGGACTGTAGAGGAGGGTTGGCAAAGCGACAGATCCTTGCTGTTCCAGCGGCATGAATTTTCCTCTCAGCCAGCAGTTCCAGAATATTGTATGACGTGAAATAATTGTCAAAATACAATTTGTGGTTGGCCTCTGTGATGCGCTGGCAGAGATGGTACACCACTCCAGCTCCAAGTCCTAGCTGCGTCTTCAACTGCTCTGACAGTTCCATTGTAGCCCCTTGATGCAGCAGGAAGTCATAGGCCATGCCACTTTTCCCACACAGGAAGTATAATTTCACCCCCCAAGGGTGTGGCTTGCCTTTAACATACTGCTTGACGGAGAGAGCTCCACGAAATGGCACCATTTGTTCGTCAACACAAAGGTTTTCCTCTAGTGGAAGCTCCAAGCATCTCCTGCGCAGTGCATCATAGAGAGGACGTACCTTATAAAACACGTCATTGTTTTCTTCTGGCCTCTCCAAATTGTTAACCAAATGCAAATGTGACCGAAGCTGGAAGAATCTGTCACGGATCATAGTGTTACGAAAAATACCAATGTCCATCCCGGCTGCCCAGTACATGGAGACTCTTGGCATTTTCATCACGCCCATAGCAAGGTGGAGACCAATGAGGGTTCTGAGTTCTCCTGAACTGGTGGGTTTGAAACCTAGTGTGCCACTTTGCATTGCATAGATGTTGGTGCTGTCAGACATCAGATCGAAGAGTTCATCTGGTACATACGGTTTGAAGTATTCGTATGGGCTCATGGGATGTCGGTCATAAATGAGATGATTCTCAAAGGAAGTATCAATGATTGTGGTGAATGGCCTATGGCGCCACTTTATCTCATCCTTCCTGGTTACTGTAATCTGCTCATGGACATCTTCCTCTCTGTTCACAGTAATCTCTTCCTGATCCTCTGTCACTACACTTTCTTCTATCTCAACCTCAGCTGCCACCTCAAGTTCTTCAAGCATGCATGGAACCTCTTCACTGTCACTTTTCTCTCTCCCTCGTCCTATCCAATAACAAAACAATTCGATTTATAACTATTTTTCCATAGTCTCACTTGTGACATATATTTAACATATTATATAAGGCATACAACTTTGTACTATACTCTCAACATCTACACTTACCCTCTATCTTATTCCTGCTCTTATCTTCCTCATTTCCTGAATCCAAGCAGTCAAGATCAGATAACTCTCCATTTACAAGGTGATCTAGGAAGTCTGCGACTTTATACTCTAAAAGCACATGTGTGATAAAATGGGTTATATACCTAATATACATATATATATACAATATAAATCAATTGTGAAGTCATAGTTTATCTATGAAATGCTTATAGGTATTTTTTTCTTTGCATGTAGACACTGACTAAATGTGTGCTGGCTAATATCTCTTGACTCCCGATGTCCATTGGGATGGACATTAAACTTTAAAAAAATCCTGTAACTTAATCAAATGGAATATTGTCAAAATAACTTGAAATATTAACACTTGAAATGGTTAAAATTATGCTGAGAGAAAATGTATTAGGCTAGCATGAACATTAATTAACATTTTTAATGAAATATAGGCACTTACTCCTCCCTCTCTCGAGCTTCAGAGCCATGCTTGTCTTGTCTGATGTCTGAAGCACTCTCATATCAAGTCAAAGGTCATTGCACCATTGTGATTGGATAATAAGGAACCAATGAATGATAAGCATCATTCAAATAATGAAATCACAGATTTTCTATTGGTTTAGACCCAGAAATATGCAATGTCCATTCCAATGGACACCAGGTCTGAAGGGGTTAAGGGGAACAATTTCAAGTCTTATTTTTTACAGTGTGTAGAAATACAATATATATTACTATGCAATTGCTGTAGTTGCTTTCACAGGCAGATTCTAAAGTATTCCTCAAATATAAGACAAGATAGCCTATATTCGTCCCAAAATGGGTAAATTCGGGATAGGTTTGCTAAGGAAGAACTGTAATATTCTGTGATGACATGTCTTTGGAAATGAAACTCTTTAAGAGACGCTTTTCCTTTTGATCACATTTAACACTTATATTACAAAAGTATTACATCACCAATTGATTGCTTTTGTAGCCTACATGTTTATAGTAAAGAATGAAAGACTAAATTATATTCTAAATTCAGTGAAGTATTTTATTTATTATAGATACGTTTCTGCATATGAGAAAACATTCTGGGGGTGAGTTGCACATGAAGCATGCATTGTCTAGCTACATACATGCTGCAATTTTTAATATAGTGTGTGATTGAAATTAATGTAGACCTGTATTACAATCAATTCAATTCATTGCTCAGACGCGAACTCTAACTCAGGCAAGATGATTAAATCACGGTGCTTGATTGTGTTGCTGTTATTGTTATCTGGTGATGTTCAGTCTAACCCTGGTCCTGAATTAAATTGTATTCAAACTGCTGCTGATTTTAGCTCAAGATCTGGTTTGGGCATTATTCATTTAAATGTCCGTAGTCTTCTACCTAAAATAGACTTTGTAAGAGTTTGGGCACAGACAACTAATGCTGATATAATTGTAATTTCTGAGAGTTGGCTGAACAAGTCTATTAATGATAGTGTTGTTTCTATTAATGGTTACAATATAAGTCGTGTTGATCGTGTCAAACGTGGTGGTGGAATAATTGTGTACTCAAAGTGTAATTTCCACACTAAAGTATTGATCAAGAAGTCAATACCAAATCAGTTGGAAATTTTAGCTTTACAGGTTGAGTTGTCCAAGGGCTGTCATATTACTGTTGTTGGTTGCTATAGACCTCCTTCTGCAGCTAAGGAAACCTTGTCCTCCTTATCTAATATACTTTCTAAATTATCTGACAATGAGATAGCCCTCTGTGGTGATCTAAACTGGGACTGGCAGTCACCAGTCTCAAATGAATTTAAAACATACTGTAACTCAATGAATTTCACACAATTAGTTGATTCCCCCACTCGTCCAAACCTTAAGTGCCCAGAAAAATCTACTCTAATTGATTTGTTTATAACTAATAATCCTCAGAAGTATACCTCTGTAAGTGTATTTCCGTATGACGTGAGTGACCACTGTGTCATTGCAGGTGTCAGGGATACTAGAATTCCAAAAGTTAAACCTCGTTACATCACAAAACGTGATACTAAACACTTTAGTGAACAGGCCTATAGATTTGATCTACATTTTGTGGATTGGAACAGGATCTCCCTAATACCCGATGTTGAGCTAGCCTGGTCTTATTTTGCTGAAATGCTTATGCCAATCATTGATAAACATGCCCCTTATAAAAGGTATAGAGTTACGGGCAGGGATAATCCATGGTTCTCTGAAGAATTGTCAAATTTAATTCGAGAAAGAAATTATTTTTGGGCAAAAGCAAGAAAGTTGAACACTGATGTTCTCTGGACTACTTTTAGATGCCTAAGGAATAAATGTACTACCTAGTGAAGAAGGCCATCTAGCTATTATCTTTCCCTTACACTGAAAATTTGAATAACCCACGAAAATTCTGGCAGACAATCAATCTCTATCTCCAAATAACTCCCCTAGTCTTCCAACTTCCATTGTGTCAGAGTCTGCCACTATACATGATAGAGCTGAGATGCTCAATTGTTTTAATAAGTATTTTGTGTCTTCTGGTTTTCTTTGTTTGATAAATTAAATACGCCGAATACTACAATGGCTCCACTTGCTTTTGCTGAACTCCCTTTGGATAATAAATTTAACTTTAGAACCTTCACTGTTTCGGAAGTACATAAAGCCCTTATGAAATTAGATTCCAAAAAAACAACAGGGCCAGATAATATAGGTGTTTATTTTTTAAACTTGCCACAGATTTATTGCAGAGCCGCTGACCTACATTTTTAATTTAACTCTAACTAGTAATGAAATTCCAAGAATATGGAAGACGGCAAACGTTCTTCCCCTCTTAAAAGGCGGTGAACCGTCCAGCCTCAGTAACTACAGGCCTATTTCAAATCTGTCTCCTTTAGCCAAGATTTAGAAAGCCTGGTTAGTGATCAATTGAAGGATTTCTTGAATCTTAATGACATTTATCTTGTTTTCAATCGGGTTTTAGAAAATCACACAGTACAGTCACAGCAGCTACTAAAGTAGTAAATGATATTATTATGGCCCTGGATGGCAAAAAACACTGTGCTTCTCTTTTTATTGATTTTTCCAAGGCCTTTGATACGGTGGACCATGAGGTATTATTGCAAAGATTGGCTAATATAGGACTGTCTAATTCTGCTGTTGGTTGGTTTTCTAACTATCTTTCAGATAGGACTCAATGTGTCAAAATTGATGATTGCTCCTCTGATACTTTGACTGTCCCCAAGGGGGTGCCACAAGGCTCTATATTAGGCCCCTTGTTGTTTACAATTTATATCAATGATTTGGGAAATTATGTTCAAAATGCAAATGCCCATTTTTATGCTGACGATACTATTATTTATTGTTTTGGAGAATCTGTGTTAATGGCTGTTGAACACTTGCAAGCTGCTTTTAAAGAAATGGAAGCCCAACTCCTGTCTTTAAGACTAGTACTTAATGTAGATAAAACTAAAATGATGATCTTCACTAAATCCAGGGATACAACTAACTGTTGGCCCACTTTATTTACAGCTCAAGGTACACTGATTGAGACTGTTACCACTTATAAATATCTTGGTATTATCCTTGACAATAAATTGTCTTTTAAACCCCATATTGAGAACCTGACAAAGAAACTCAAAGTGAGACTGGGCTTTTACTTCAGGCATAAATCCTGTTTTTCTTTTGTTTCTAAAAAAAGGCTAATTGCGGCTACTTTTATTCCATTATTAGATTATGGTGACGTACTGTACATGAATGCCTGCTCCACTTCACTTCATATGCTTGATGCTTCATATCATTGTGCTTTAAGATTCATCACCGGCTATAAATCACTCACCCATCATTGCACCCTGTATTCCAAAGTAGGCTGGCTGTCCCTGTCAGCTCGCAGCTTCTTCACTGGTACACCTTCATTTACAAAGCAATTACTGGACTACTCCCCTCATATCTCTGCACATACCTCACTTTTAAATCAGACTCATCATACAGTTTACGCTCTCTGGTCTTTCTTTCCACCTCTGTCCCCAGAACCTGTACTGAGTTTGGGAAGAGGGCTTCATGTACTCTGCTCCCTCCGCCTGGAACACTGTACAAAAAACACTCAAATTACAGGAACTCATCACCATGAATGATTTTAAAACTCGAATTACATGTTTCTTAATGGCGAATTTTGGAGTGTGTAAATGTTTCACTGTGTAGTATTTTTTCCTCAAAATAGTTTTTCTTTCACCCATTGGAATGTATTTGTCTCTGTTTTTTCATGTCTGTGCTTTTGTCTCTGTTTTCATGTCTGCTTTCTTTTTATGTTTGTCTTGCATTTGATTAATTCTAGCTGCTGCCATTTTGGCCAGGCCTCGAAAAAGAGGTCATTTGACCTCAAGCAATTTGCCTGGTTAAATAAAGGTTAAATAAAAATAAAAATTACAAAAGCCCAGTTCAGTGTGATCTCTCTATCTCTGGATAAACCGCTTATAATGCACTCGAGATCCGTTGTCCTACGACCAAAGAGCGACGTAACGCAAGGTACCAAACTTAACGGATCCAACCGACCAGGTACAACGTCGCGGCAACATTGTCAACTAGACCTAAAATTAACGTAACCAGCCAACCAATGTTCAACGTCGCGACAACGTTGTCCACGGGTCTAAAAATAACGTAACCAGCCGACCAAGGTACGACGTTGCGGCAACCTTGTCCACAGGTCTGAAAATAACACAACCAGCCGACCAAAGGACGACGTCGCGGCAACGTGGTCCTGAAGGGTTGAG
>CAEFZP010005650.1:0-56718 GCA_903064625.1 Mallotus villosus | reverse complement strand
ATATAAACAAGTACACACACTACCACTGAAAAAAGTTAATCATATTTTTTGTACAGTGATTTGTTCAGTGATTTGTACGGAGTGTGGGTATTTCATGTTTGTTAATGTCTTTGTTAAAAATAAATCTCCAGAATCATCTCCTTTGAAAAACCCTACAATCTGAGTTTTATTGGAAAACCCTACAATTTGCTTTGATAAAACATGTTATTCCATCAATGTTTTTATGTAAGGTAAACATTATTTAGCTTCTCAGCACATTTTACAGAAAGATAATTTTAAAATCATCCTACATACTGGCAAGTAATGCCAAATGTACTAAAATGAAAAAATCTAAAACTCTTATGATATTAGTACTATATGATTCTAGAGTAATAGAGTCCAAAAGCATATGACATTACAAATAGCGGTAACACTTTATTTGAAGTTGCGTTTATAACCGTGTCATGACACTGTCATAGCACTGTCATAACTATGACATGACGCATGAATAGATGTTTATGAATATTCATGAATGTTGTCATTAGGTGTCATTCGGTGAATTATGTCATTTCTTATGCAAGGTTGACATTGTTTAGTTTAGTTTAGTTGTATTTGATTAGGACAGTGCATATTAATCAACATGTCAGCAAAGCATCAATGTAAATATGCCGGAGTTAGCATAAATGCTAATTCGCATCCGTAGTCCTAAGGCAAGTCATAATACAATACATCAATATACAGCTACATGAAACAATTTTACACAGTTAATTCACAACTAGCTAAAATACAGTTTTACACTGACACCCATTCAGTGTAGGCGGTTAGAAAAAACAAAAGAAACAAAACAACATCAGGAAGAAAAGAAGAGAAAAATAAATAAATAAAAAATTATGCATGAGAACAGGTCTGGCTTGCTACTAACACTCTTTGAGGGTCTTTTTAAAGGTAGTGTAGATGGTACAGTCTCTGACTTGAGCTGGTAATTTATTCCAGGACTGTGTTCCTCTGATGGACAGGACCATTTGGCCAAATTTGGTTCTGCGCCGTTGTATTTCACAGTCACCTCTAGTTATTGCCCTGGTGTTTACTCTAGGGGATTTTTTCTTTATGTAGTCCTGTAGTGGTGGAGGGGCTAGACCGTTTAAAACCTTATAAATTAAAAACATCCAAAAACTGTTGAAAACTATCAAGGTCCATGATTTTATGCTTATTAACAATTTTACAATAGTGGTAGGATATTGGTTTTTTGACTAGTATTTTAAGTGTTCTTTTGAATAGAGATTTGATTGGTTTAAGGGTGGTCTCAGATGTGTGTGACCATGTTGTATAACAGTACGAGATATGGGCAAAAATCATTGGATGCATATAAGTCTTTGCCGTCTCCATGGTCAGGAAAGGTCTTATATGCTTGAAGTTGGATAAATTAAATGTAATTGTATTTCTAACCTTCTTAACATGCCGCTCAAAGTTCAGACCAGAATCAAAAATGACCCCAAGGTACTTAAAATGATCAACAACTTCAAGCCTCTCTCCACCCACCATGACAGAAGGTTGCTGTCCGCCTGTTGGCCGTCGAGAGAACAACATACAAACTGTTTTCCTTATATTCAAATGCAGACAGCAGCTCTGGAGCCAATGGGACACTGGTACCATAGCTCCTGAAAGCATTGCAGCAGCTTCTTGAATAGAGCTGGCATGGCAGTACAATACAGCGTCATCAGCATATAGTTGCATATTAATATTTCTACAGACATCTGGTAAATCATTGACATACAGGCTGAATAAAACAGGGCCCAATATCGAGCCCTGTGGTACACCAGCAGTACATGTGAGGTATGAAGACAGAGAATCACCAATTTGAACAGCCTGTTTTCTGTCCGACAGGTATGATTTCATCCAACAGAGGGCATTATTTGAGAAATTTAAATTAGTTAATTTAGCAATAAGCAAGTCATGATTGATGGTGTCAAAAGCACGCTTTAGATCCAAAAATACCGCAGCTACAAAGCTATGTTTGTGATGTCTTTGTTATGACAACTTGACATTAGCTTATGACAACTTGACATTAGCTTAGACGAAATAACCTGTCAATGTCTTTGTCATGACAACTTGACACTAACTTAGACAGATTGATATGCCCTGAAGTTTCAACAACGGTGTAATATTGTGGTGATTACGTGTTCCATACATTTTTTAAGGCCGTGTATTTAGCTTTATGTGTTAGCATTAAATACTACCATCATATGTGGTTGGTCGTCATAAATATGTCATTAAGTGTTATGACACTGTCAAATGTGTAATATTGTGGTGATTACGTGTTCCATAACATTTTTAAGGCAGTGTATTTAGCTTTATGTGTTAGCATTAAATACTACCGTCATATGTGGTTGGTCGTCATAAATATGTAATTAAGTGTTATTACACTGTCAAATGCTTTTATAACAGTGTCATGAACATTTTTCCTGACCGCAAGTAAAGTGGTAACATTTTCACTCGTCATAAATATGTCATTAAAGCCTATATTATACTGTTATGTAGTCATATTAATAGAAAGTGCAAAAACATCTCTGTATTTTGAAGAATGTTCACCATATACTAAGTGGTACTGTTAATTATTCAGAGACTCACTGTGCAGGTTCTGAAAAATCCAGAAACTTCCTCACGCAGATACACAGGGAGTGCATGGAGAGCAGTGGTACGCGTGGTGTGGATGCAATTCCTTTAACAATAAAAATAGAAATTGAAGACGTTGACCTGCTTTTAAACCATCCAATCAGAACATGTCCACAATATTCACGTCACATGTTCACATCTGTTACGGCCCCCGCTCCGGCCTGTAGGGTGTGTGTGTTTTGTTTGTCTAGGCGCTCCTGTGACGGTGCTGGTGATGACGTTGGAGTGCGCGTGCCAACGTCGAGATCCGGAGCTGAAGCGGCTGCGTCAGATCGCACCTGATTAGACGCGTCATCGTCATACATAAATGTGTTGTTGTCCAGATGTGTAGACGGAGAAGGGAGTTAGTGTAGAGACCCATGGGTGTACTCTTCAACACGTAGATAACCGATGTTATGTACAGTAGTTTAGGAGCGGTTCCCCCAGCACCTTTTGTAACCTAGAGTCAGTTTAGGAAGGCGATATTGGTAGTTTTATTCAGTGGTTTTCCAACAGGGCCGTTCGGTCTTTAGCATAGTGCACTTTGTCTGTATCATCTGGAATCGCTCAGTCCCTTCTCCGTGTCCTGTTCGTTCTGGTACGTCTCATTGTCTATTCGTTGTATATATCTATGTTTACTATGGCTTGCCTACACACTTGTAAATAAATGCACATTATCATTACATCTGACCCCGCTGCATTTGGTTTGCATACACCGTTGACACTCCACTTGTACAGTACTAAACAGTCAAACATTGTTACTATTAACATCGTACGTAACACATCTTTAATGCAATCACACAAATAGCAACAACAACCAAAAAGTGAACTTGGCTAATTGACTGTCATTTGAATAATTTAAAATGTACAACATTAGAGAGGTTCAACCTATGAAATGTATTATCTCTTCACCTGGGCATCATGGACTTAGAACATTTCAGCCAAAGCATCTGCCGTCTTCCCAGTCTTGAATGCCTTCTGTCTGAATAAGGTCATCAGTCGAGGAAGATGGCGATCAAGCTCAGTGTAGAATGTGTTGGACAGGTTCTGCAGTGTTTCCCCCCAACGGCCCCTCCCGCCCCCCCCTGGAAGGTCAAGTTCGTTTTTTTAAAACGTAATAATTCTTATATAGTGCCAGATCACCCAAAAATTAATTTAAGGTTACCTTTCCTATAAAACCGGTGTATAGCTTGCTCTTTTATTAGGCAAACTAAATGGCCTTATGTTATTTATCTTATTTACACAACAGCATGTCATTGCAGGGTCCTTAAAATGGCGATGCGACTCTATGTGACGTCACATGAAACCCATGAATACTGTAGGCATGTAAACCAGTTTAGCTTGCTAACGCAAGAGCATGAATGTGTTATGATTTAGCCTAGTTTATTGGCAATGGGGTTATTTCATGTTCCTGACTATGTTTCATTCAAATAAATAACCTGTGTTGTTATGTAAATCTACAATTCACATGCATGTTTGTCCAGATATAAGCGCAGCTAGTTCAGGCAGGGCAATCGAGCAGCGCGCGTCATCCGCTCATTACCACACCTGTGTTAGCCAGCACAAGCCCATTGGGCCAAGTCCGATAAGACGGCATTAAAAGGCCGTGCGGATACGCACACATGCACTCGCAGCCCAATTGTTGTATGATCAGTGCTGCTGCCAGTGCTGCTGCCATGTCGTTGGTATTCCTGCGTTGTCGGTTGTTACTTTCGCCTGTTACTGTGCTATGTCCGGCTCTTGCGATCCGGGGGCGGATTGTTTGTTGTTGGGGGAGTTTGCGGGAGTTTTTTGGGCATTTGCCCGGATTCGCACCCTCGGAGAACCACCCCGATGGCGGTCGCGACGATGCAGTTTTAGCATGCCCGGCGTAAAAAATAGTCTAAGACTGGCCGGTCCAACGTATCCTGGACTCCATGTACCTCATGGTTGTGTCTCTTCCCTTGGGTGTAATCATGAAGAAACTGTACGTTGGCGGCGTGCAGCGAGGCCGCTCCTTTCTCCTTCCTTCTCTTCCCGAACAGTGCATGCTAAGAGGGCTCTGGTCCAGGGAGGAAGACCCTGTGCTGGTAGCCCCTTCTGGACGTCGAGGTCTCAGGCGGACATGAGTGCTCGAGTCGTCTCGCTGTGGATCCGCCGATCCCCGGTACTGCTTCGGAGTTGCTCCCGTGGCCTTCGACTTCGCATGGACTTCAGGGGAGGAATGACGTGGTCCGTGTCTTCGGACACCACCGGCTGGAAATCAGGAATGGCGTACCCGAATGAGAGGGTTTGTGTATCTTGCTCTTTAAATCGATGGTATGGCATTAATTGCCATGGCTTTCAGAAATAGCCTACACGGTAGCAATATCGGAACGTATGAGCCGGTGCTTTACGTAACAGCTTGTCAATGAATGTGTTCATTGTTATTCTCATTTATTTCAGGGATGCACTCAACAGTAAACCTGTACCTGCGCAGAGGTAGCAGAGGCAAATTCTCGTCCGCTGTCCCTGGCTAGATGTTCAGGCAGGAAACTTACTAAATGTCAATAACATACGAAGGTTGAATATGGTATCCCTATATTATCGGTAACTCATCGAGTAGCGTAACAGTATCTGATCGTTGGGAGCGTGGGGATAATTGAACTCATGCATGTAAGTATGCCGAGTGTGGCAATGCAAGTGTAATTGCGTGATCTTGTTCTGGAGGGGATGGACTAAACTCTAGCATTCAAGCAGACGGCTATTTCTCTTCCTGCCTGCAGGTCAACGGTCCTTGGTCCGTGCTGCATGCCTCTCAGTGGCACCTAATCGGCGTCGGTGGGGTGGCAGCTGTAGCCTACTCTTGGTGGTGTGGTGTTCGGTCTCCGCCTGCGCTGAATCTCGGTGTTCGGACGCGTTCGATTGCGTGGACATTTCACTGTCCTTTGAGTAGACCGTAGGCATTCACGTGAGTTTATCGGCATTTACTGATAGCGGTTCATGCGGGCGTCGTTACTCTTAGATACCTGGAGCGTGTCCTTGGCGTCGTGAGGGCCACTTCGGGCTCCGCTTCTATGGCGTGCATAACTTTCTGTCGTTGCGGGGGCCGGGGGCACTTACTTCCGCTATGCATCATGCCTCAGGGTTCGCGTCCCCTCTGTTGGACTTCTCGACACATGGCTAATTTTCGGGATAGTGTAGACGACGATTGCGATCGGATCTGCGTTTTCAGTAGGCTGCGCGGCTGTCGGCACGGCATCAGTTCTTCTATCACGATTCCGTGGAGTCGTCTGCTGCCTCGATTTCGTACCGGCGCGGCTCCCTCCGTGGGTTGGGGGGGTTAGCGCGTTGTCCGGACAAGGCCCTGTGGCCCACAGAGTTAACTTCCTGGCACTGGAGACGTAGTCCAATATTTTACACTATGCTAAGGCACCTCTTGTGATTGCTCGAACTAACTGTTTTGTTTACTCTCCTTTTATGTTGCGGTACCTGCTATGTCGCCTTCCGGGCGATGCCTTGTCCCGGGCGAGTTCCTGTTGTCACCGATGCCGACAAGGAAAATAAATCCTGGTTCGCAACAATTCGCTGTGGGCTGTCCCCGGATTGGTATACATCGCAATGCTTCCGGATTGGGGCTGCCACCCGGGCATATTCAGTGCTAGCCACGCTGAGAAGTTGGGGACTGGTCGTCCTCGGCGCCCCATAGCGCCCCATACGCCCCATAGCGCTGGACATTGTAGGAGTCCAGAGATCTATGAGCTTGAGGTGAAGAGCTTTGCGGCCTCATGGTCAAATTACGGATTGCAGTGTGCAATACACAAGCCTGCATTACAGATGGTGGCTGGGTCGGCTTGTTAACCCATAACAGTAGAATATCTCTTTACATCTCGGTTCAGACGTGGTGATCCGCAGACGTGCTCTGATCTGGTAGCTATCAATCAGAATCCATGTGTCTGAATCGTGTATGATCAGTGCTGCTGCCACCCTCCACCATCCCCTTCTCCCCCATGCTGTCTGTATGTTCTATCCATCAAGGGGATTATATCTCTATTGCTCCCTGCCTCATATGTCATGTATGTATGTGTTGCATCGAGGAGACAGGGAGTGCTTCCCTTAGATCATCCACTCCGCCAAAGTTAAATCTACATGTCCATGTCATGTAACAATAAATGCTCAAATCTAATACGTGATTGTCTTGACTGAACTATTTTTCAGCAAGATGGCTAGAGCTAACTGAAGCTGAGTTGAATCACGATAGTTTGTTTGCTAAGCTGTAGTGATAATTACCCACCTAAGGCGATTCTGTTTGCTTCGACAACAGAAGTGGAAACTACCGTAATCATTTCAAATGATATCTAGTCAATCTGTTGAAAACAGTGTTGTGTAGACACAGTAGATTTATTTGTACGTTTTTATTTCAAGTCTCCACCTTCTCGTTTCAGTGAGTGCTGTTGGCCGTCTTTGCTCCGCAGCTTCGCTCTTTGTAAACCAACCAATCAGTGCACAGCTCATCTAAATACTAATGAGCAAGGGAAAAAGCTAGCGTTTTTTCCCAGGGAAAAAATGCTGGATGTAAAAGAGGGCATAGGACAGCACCCGGGCCATTTTCAGCCAAACCAATGTTACATACCCTATTCGGAGACCTTAAGGAACAGTGTACAATACTCAAAAAACCCAGTCAGTAACCCCTTTAAAATAAGATGACAAAACGTTATACACTAAAAGAGCTAAATGTTTAATTTGTTAATAAAAACGTTTTAAACTTTTCTACTTAACTACAGGCTGCGTCACGAGAATGGTTAGGTACTGCAACCTGACCTCATAGTCTATTCGTAACATAGTGTACACGTCTTTCTGTGTCCCTCGATTTCGTATACTATGTTACATATACATATACTATGTTGTGGTGCTTCACCCGAAATGTCACCTAAATTGTGTGAAGCTTATCGTAAATTCATATTCAAATACTGCATTCATATCCACAATAAAAATTCTACAAATATAAAATATATTTTACTGTACAATATTGACATATTGCTCTCTGCTTTAAAGATACATTCTGAGGTGCTTTGCGAGCACCTGTTTGTGGCATTTTAACGGGACGGATCTTCAGTATTTTCAGTATGGAAAATTGACCTTGACCTTCATCAATCGCCTGTCAATCAAAATGTGACATCCTTGGTTACGGCGCTGACAAGTGTCGTCCATTGTTTCAGAAGTAGGCGGTAAATATCTACCTAAAGATGTTCAGATTTTTGAAAACAATTTGTAAATGCAGCCTTTCAGGCAGAAAATGTGTGCTAATTATGTAATAGTTCATCAAGTAAACTCAAAGTAACCATGGGGATGCTCCAAAGTGGAGTTGTAGCTTAATTTTGTGAAAGTGCATGGTAATAAATGCATGTTAGCCATAAGCAACGTTAGTAAGCTAGCGTGGTCAGAGCATTCATGGAGGCATTCAGATATTTAAATTTAAATGAAAATACTAATAATATTTATGTCTCCCCTGTCCTTCCCCTGTGCGCACCTTCCCCTTCTATAATTGTACGTTTTGCTCCTTCCCAATATCCTCCCCCCCCCTCCCCCCCAACACACACCTGTCTCCTCAGATTCATCTGTCATCTCTCTTTAAAATTGACCTCCATAGTGTATTTGTCTACTTGTCTGCCTCTCATCTCATTGCCTGTTGTCCGTCTGTCTGTCTTCCTGTACTGTATATTTATTGTCTGTCTGCCTTGTCCTTTTGTCCTTCTCTGTGCCCGCCATTTCTGGCCCACCCCAACGGTTCTTTTAAGAACCAAAGTTCTGCTGTCAAGTAAGTTTAACATTGAAACAATAGTAAGTAACATAATATGACTGTCCTTTATGCAACCAATATGTAATACATATACAATAGAAGTCCCCTAATACGTGTAGAGACCTACATTTTTGAAAATAATTTTTTTATACAACTATCTAAGATATCAGTTAAGATTGAAATATGTTGGCCTGTAATTTACCTTTCCATAGTATGGTTTCAAAGGAAGATGCTGAGGATGCTCATTTTAGGGAGCTTCTGAAACAAGGTCAAGCTTATGCCAAGGACCTTAATCCTGAACCGGTAATAATGATGATGAAACTAAAACTATGTGAACAATACACCAGTACCTGAACTTGGTCATTATTCCAGTTAAAACATTAGCTTTTTGTAGGCCAAGAACAAAAAGAGGACACCCAAAAAACAGGTTCAGGATTAGTTGGAGAAAGAGAGATGTGCGGGGAGCATTAGTCCCACAAACTAGCAAATGTCGATCTTCAACTGGTAAGTTGAATATTTAAAGGTTCTGGAGTAATGCAGCATTATAGGATGCATTTCTTTTGAATAATTGTTCTCTCAGCACCCAGGGCTGGAACGAAGAAACGCAAGGACACTGTCTGTGACACACAGGACCTTGTTGAGGACAGGGATCATCAGGAATCAGTTCTTTGTGAGTAACAAATGTTTTTATTTGAGTTTGAACAGGTAATGCCAAACTCAAAAATACCTCTCCAGTTAATGCTCTGTACTACCAATGTCTTTCATCTACAGATTCCCTTCTTCAAGCGGTCAAAGAAATGTTGCTTGATGGTCAGCCAGCAGCCCCTGAGTGTGAGAAACACACAGAGGCACAAGATTGGGGAATTCGAAATGCCTGTTCTGCAGAGGTGGAAAGTGTCCCGCCTGCATCTCATCAACAGCATGCTGTCAGATGAGGCAGTATTGCCCACCACCTGCCAGTGGTGTAGGCAAGGAGTGGCTGTGATGAGGTGTAGTGAGTGCTTACCTCACCAGTATCTGTCCATGGCCTGTGACAAAGAGCAACACACCAGACATGTTCTGCACAACCGGAGATCCCTGATCCCTGAGCCTGTGCCTCCCACCTCATTTGTCAGCCAGGATGCTGACGGGCAATATTCCCTTACCCACCAAGGTAAGGTGTTTGGTCATGAGACCTCCTCTAAATGTCTAATGGAATCTAACATCAATACTGTAAAATGTTGGATATGGCTTGAGGCACTTATGCAATGACTATTAGGACATTAGACGCAAGATTACCAATACACAATCCCCAAGATTACTAATACACAATCCCCATGCTGTGTCTTTTAAATATCTTTGTAGCTCAACTTCTACCTTTAGAGGTATCAGCCTGCAAAACCTGCCAGCTCCAAAACCTGCCAGCTCCCTATGACTGTTAGTGTGGGGAGGTCCATTGTTTTAGTGACCATGAATGGAGAGTTTTACACATTTTCATTTAAGAAGAACAATCATTTTATTAATCTCACATGTGAACACGCATACTCTTTCAGGTAGCTGTGAATATCAACAAACAAATATATTGCTGTTAAATTATGTCCTGTGACATTATTACCACTTTAGGTCACTATGATCTTGTCCTCCCTGAAGCACATTGTCAATGTTGTGCCTCTCATTGAACACCTGCGCTGGAAGACGTTGTGCAAAGTGGGTACTGGCCAGGGACGGTCAACTTCAATAGCCTGTTTCATGTTGACATTTTCCAGTCATATCTGGAGTTAAAAATGTCAGCACCTGGGGGCTGTTGCACAAAATTAGATTATTATAAAGATAACTGAAAAGGCGCTGCTTGACTTAGTGTGATCAGCTCATCGCGGCTTAATCGGTTGCAAGTTTGCCGAGCCAGGATGAGAAGGTAAAGCTATGTCAATTCAGGTGTACATAGTTGGGATAAGAGCAGCTTCACGGATTTCTTAAATAGACCAAGGTATCGATCACAAATTCATTGATGCAGCACATGCGTGCAGCATATTTTTCACCCGCTGAGCAACAATTAATAATATGTACGATCAGCAATACTAATATGCTATAGCCTACAAATACGTAAAATACATGACCAAGACTATGAAATGTGATGACATGTAATAAAAATGTGTGCAAAATTTTTTGCAGCTCAGCCCAGTTTGTGTGGGATTGCGCAATCCGAGAGGAGGCACAGCTAGTCGCTTCTTTCCCCGTATTTGAACAGGAAAATACTTAAATTCAGCGATATTGGCTATAAAACCCCTTGGAATCATCCAATAATTATATTTCTATCACAGATCAGTGGACACATATTATTATTTTATGTTATTCGGGTTATGTTTTACATTTCATGATGACACCGCCTCCCCTGACCGCACGTCACTGCATGTAGCGTACTTGTACGAAAAAAGTTACGGGTCAGATTTGTCCCAAAACACCCTTTCACGTCTAAAAGCACGTCTTAGTATCAGTGCTTCTTCGTCCAACACGTCATTTAGAAATGGGAATGCCATGGTGCAGCCCTACACCCCCACCTTCGATCTTCCTCTGACAACCGCCTGGTGGTCCCACCGCTCAAGACCGCCCGGTCCCAACACAAGCTCTTCCCCTGTCTGGCCCTCCCCAGCGGTGGAATCAACTCCCCACCTCCATCAGAGACACTGACTGTCTCCCCACCTTCAAGAAAAGGCTCAAGACACACTTGTTCCGGGAATACAACGGTACCTAGGAAAGATCTTCTGGACATGATGTTAGTTTCTTCCAGGATCACACGGACTCTTACTTAGAGACCTGCTGCTCTTGTTGGTTAGCTGTAACTGATTTAAAATTACTGTACTCGCTGTGAGGTAGTTTACTGTTGTTTGCTCTTCCACAGGTACACTTGTGCACTTAAGATTCATGTTGTCCAATTGTAACTTGTTTAACTTCATGCTCTTATGATTCTTCCCTTGGCACTTATTTTTTGTTTTTTTCACAATGTATGATTCATGTTTGACTACTTGCAATGTTGGGGATATCTCGTTGTTATGATCAGTGACCTATGCACTTTTGTAAAGCTCTCTCTTGGAAGTCGCTTTGGATAAAAGCGTCTGCTAAATGAATAAATGTAAATGTAAGAAGAAACACAGCTGAATAGGACTTTATATATTGCCCTCATCACTGACTTTATTCAACCATTTCTAACCATCTAAACAACTGCAATAGTAGGGTTTAAAATCTAACTCGTGACAGCAATATTGACAACTGACAAGTAATGCATGTTAATAAAAATAAATCAGAACACATTCAGAAGACAACGAAATAACTGCTAAACAAGTTTATTTCGGACCAGAGCGTCAGCTGATTTAACACATGAGACTCCATAATTAATCTTAGCCTGGCTGTTAGCCTGCTCTGGAGCAGGCTAGCTGCAAAGAATAAATCTCCATGGTTACTTGGCTGGGTTTAATTCATCTTGCTTTCGTGCAACCAAGTCAAAGCTAAAGTCATCCAGGATAACTTGAATATCCCGGCTTAATCCTTTTTCCTGGTTTTGTGCAATAGCCCTCTGGACTGTCCCATCTGGCATTTACCACAATGCTAGACAAAAAAAAACAGCCGCTTTGGAAGAGTGAGTACTGTGTGTGGCACTTATAGAGGATATATTCATCACTGCCTGGTAAAATATACACATTGTATATGTTTGGACAAATAAGATAAGAAATAACCTACATAGTATCAGACTATTCACTGATTTTTAAAATTGAAACAGAGTGGTAAAATATCCGGAGACACTTTCCAGCAAAGTTTCATGGAATGGGCCATCTGCAGATATGAGGTTGACAAGATGTGCCAGGAGCAGCTGTTTGTCTGCCCTCCATGCACTCCCGAAATGCTTGCGGTAGCAGTGGATGGCAATCGCAAGCATTATCGTTTCAAGAAGGCAGGGAGGTATGTAATGCAAACTATTTACTGGTAACTCCTTAAGTATCCGGACAGTAATCTTCCACTTCCACGTTAATAGAAATAATACAATGTAATAAACATTGTGTTGTAGAGCAGGGGGTCCCCAACCACCGGTCCGCAGACCGGTACCGGCCCGTGGGTCATTTGGTACCGGGCCGCACAGAAAAACATGGATAACATTAATTCCTTTTAATTGATTATCAGTCTGAAAGACGTTTTATTCAGAAAAATTCACGAATTCTCTCCTTCTCCGCGGGCCTTTTCCCCTGAGCAAAAAAGCTCTGCAAAGACGTTTGTTTACGATTTTTTTAGCAAGTTTGTGGTCTTTACTGAGCGGTAACTATATAGTGATATCACGCGCAACTCTTCCTCTTGACACATGACGAGCCTGTTTGCGACAACTCTGTCTGTGTTTTGGATGAAGGGAGGCTGAATATCCTGAGATCGCCACAAAAGCACTGAATACCCTGCTTCCATTTACAACATCAAGCGGGATTTTCTGCCGTGACAGCAATCAAACAAAATCATGGAATAAACTGGATATAAGGAACGCACTTCGGGTGTCACTCGTAGTTTATAGTCTCGTTTACAACAGTGGGACTGACACTTCGAAAGCTAGCTAGTAACAAAATATAACCATGGAAAACCAGGCTAAGAAACATTCACTAGACAAGGTTTTATCAATTGAAAAAACGTCTATGTTTATTTTACATAAAGCTCCAAAAACAATTTTTCACTCAAATCAGCTAAACAATTTTGTAGTGAAAGTCACTAGGATCACATCAAATCCAGAATGTGCATGCATTAGCAGCGCAGCTGTCCAGGGCCTATCTTTCCCCCTAGTCCGTCCCTGCCGGTCCGTGAAAATATGTCTTACATGAAACCGGTCCGTGGCGCAAAAAAGGTTGGGCGACCACTGTTGTAGAGTACCATCTGTTAACAGATTTAACTCCTTTGTGTAGTCAGGACAGTCATGGCCACTTGGAAGGTGTTTTCCTTGGCGAGGACAGCAAGGTGTCAGAGTTTGTAGACCATGTCCACAAGGCCACCAAGCATGTAAGTAATTTCTGTTTGTGACGTAGTTATTATTTGATTACAAGTTTGCATTTTAAATATTGTGTAGACCTTCATTTAACATTTTCAGAGATTTTGTGTGTGTTTATCCAAAGGTTCCCGGAAAGGGTGTCTGTGGTGGGGCTGAATTTGCTGCTGCTAAGGAGATCTCCAGAAAATCTAGCAGCAAGCTTGATGAAGAGGGCATTGAGCTTGCTGTCTGCAGGCATGGCACAATCCTTAGAGGCCTTAATATGTTTAGGGGGGAAATATATGCATATGCCCTCTACTTGCAGAAGGAATTGGGCAACACTGCAACTTTCTTCTGCACTGATCTTATGTGCAAGTACTGTCCCTACTTGCAGAAGGTCTGCAGAGCAGGGGCGTGTCCAGACATTTTTGATAGGGGTGGCACCAGTGGGGCACTGACGTATGCAGGGGTGGCCAGGGACGGACTAGGAGTAAAAATAGGCCCTGGACTTTGATCCACACCGGCCCACCAGAACCGGTCCCGTAGGCCTATTCGCCATCACAGCGAGCGCCCTGCTAATGCATGCCAATTCTGTGGCTGATGTGATGTTAGGTAGTTCCACGCTTAATGCGAGCGCGCATAGCGCGCAAGCAATTTTTGGGGGCTGATTTGAGCGAAAAATTGTTTTTGGAGCTTGATGTAAAACAAACAAACCGTATAGCCGTTTGTCCAATTGGCAAACATTGTCTAGTGAAGGTAATTACGTTTACGTTTCTTAGCCTGGTTTTCCATCTTTATATTGTCTCTACTAGCTAGCTTTCGATTTGTCAGTTAGTGTCGCTTACACACAACAGTGACAGCCCGTAAGGGCTGCATACGTTCATTTGGAATAGACCAACCGTCCTGGGGGAAAGGGGGGCCGGCCAACCGTGTTGCTTGCCAACAGTGTTGCTGGCCAACCGTGTCGCTCGATCTTCTGCCGACATTTTTATTAGTAGGCTAGTTAAAAAATAAATAAGGCAAGCTGCCCTCCGGCCCAGAAGTGCTTCGGCCCATCGGGAATTCTCCCGATGGTGCTCCCGATGCTGATGGCCAGTCCGCTACTGGGGGTGGCATAAAGTGTGACCAGGAGCGCCTGCGCACACGCTTGTTAAAGGGACCGGGCGAAGCGAGTCTGCACTGGGGGAAAAAAGTTAACAGGCGCGCTCGCTTTGCGCACAAACTACGAGTTTGACAGCGACCTAAATACAGTTCTGACCGTCTGGCTGTCTTCGCAATCGTTTTATCTTTAAAACGCTGCCCTCCTTTAGTTTTTTCGTGCAGAATTGACCCCTGGGCGAAATTAAGAACATGCTCATCAGACGCAGATCGACAACAGCTGCAGCAATCGTCAACGGAGGCTGACGGGGACAAGCGTTCTCGCTCAAATAAAAGTTTTTACAGAAACCAAAATAACAATTTGACCGGCTGGTTAACTTGGCATTCCTCGTATCTTCTCAAAGCTGTCCCCCTCTTGTTTTTTGGTTTAAAATTGACCGAGCAGCGTAATTATGAAAATACGATTAATGGGGCTACATACCACTTTAACGCATCTCTGCCTCTCAGGTTTGAGAAGGAACTGCAACTCTAAACAAGAGTGCAGTTTACATTCAGTGCCGTGGCCCGCCTCTGACTGAGCATAGCCAATCATATTTTAAAATATTGGGGTGGCACTTGGGGTGGCCAATCAGATTTCAGGGGTGGCCCGTGCCACCCTAGGCCACTCCCTGAACACGCCACTGCTGCAGAGTATGCCCAGAACTACAACATCTTCTAGGCATGAAGCCCTTTCTTTCTGTCCTCCATGCAAAGGCCTAATAATAATAAGAAGAAGAAGACTTTATTTATATAGCACATTTCATACAAGAATTGCAGCTCAATGTGCTTTACATAAAAACAGTAAACAATAATAATAATAAAAAAACAATAATGTAAGTGATAAAAGTCATACAAATCAATAAATAACAATTTAAAATGTAACAGAAGATCTGCGGCCTCTCGAATCGGTCTTGGACCCGAGCTGCCCTCGCAGTTTTTCAAAACATATAACAACCCAGACTGGCCACACTATCTGCGGTCTCTCAAATCCGTCTTGGACCCGAGCTGCACTCGCAGTTTTTCAAAACATATAACAACCCAGACTGGGCGCACTCTATCTGCGGTCTCTCGAATCCGTCTTGGACCCGAGCTGCACTCGCAGTTTTTCAAAACATATAACAACCCAGACTGGCCGCACTCTATCTGCGGTCTCTCTAATCCGTTTTGGACCCGAGCTGCATGTAATGAAGTGTGAGTTACTGAACCAAACCTTTACTTCCTTACCTTTGTTATGGTTCCAGTTAACATAATCAGTACATGTACTGGATATTATATGGCATGTCTTCTGGCCCAATAGATCAAATGGGGTGGGGGGTTCCAGGAGAATGCTGCCTGCACCCTGGGAGAAGAAGTGGAGCAGGCGTTCACACTGCAGCCTTTTTTAACACTCCCCACTGCTTTCCTTCCCACAGTACACCACGCTTGGGGGCGTGTCGGGGGCGTGTCGGAGATTAATGCAAAACTGTAGTTCTTAAATCACTGTTATGTAGTTCGTATAATGTCATGGCAAAATGTGCAGACAAAATACAACTTTTACACACATTAAGCAAAAATCTGATACGCTTTCTAGATCTGACATGATCTTATCTACTGCACACAATAGATGATCTTTTTCCACACTTTTTTTTAGGCCGAGTGAAAGACGCACTCTATGTAACCGGTCTTGTGCCGGCTGGAATACAGAGTTGTCTATGGTCCATGTTGTATATGTATTTATAGTGTTTACGCTCATTTTTATTATTAATGTATTGTAATAGTTACAATTTCTGCAAGCTAGTTAGACTTAAGCAATTTGCGTACATCGACTAGAAAGAAAGTATCAGACAAACGTTGACATGTGTACTAAGCTTTAATTATATTACTCAAAATCTCTGCAAATCAATCGCTATATTATGACTATCCAGTACACATTTACTGTATAGCTAGCGAGTGGCATTTCGACGTTGGCTGTCAATCATGTGCCGAGTGAGCTAGCTAGACTATGCAGCTAGCACAGAAGAAAGTTACGTTATGTGACAACTGAATTACAAAAGTACAAAATACACACCAGGGATGCCGACGACCTCGGCAACCCTGCGCCAGGCATCATTTTTCTTATTAACATGGATGAGTTGCTCCTCCATCTTGAAATTGTCAAACCTAGAAAACCAATCCGATTGGCCAACGCTAGCGTTTTCACGCTCCTCATTTACATAAAGTTGAGAAAATCCAACTTTCGACGCTCCGCTCACCTTCCCAAAATACCATACGCGAGCGTCAACGCTTGGTTTCATTGAAAATAAATTGGAAGCCGACGTCCCGCGCCGCCAACTACGCTGCAGTGTGAACGCACTGTAACGCCTTCCTCTCCAGGATCGCCATTTCCACAAAATACATGTCAAAAGCTGGTAAGCATATTGACTTCTTTCACATCAACATGCATTCTAGAGCATGCCCTTGCACTGACCAATGTTCCTTTGCAGCACGCACTGACATGATCACACTTGTGCATGGGATGGAATTCCGGATTCAGAGTTTGCAGTGATCACTTTACAGAAGTGGATTATATATTTAAATCTGTTAAATACGCTAATGTTACATACACACACTGGAGTTTTTGACATAGTTAGCTCTTGCTCCTAAATTCACAGATATGATTGTAGCCTAATAACGCACAAAGCTAGCTCCGTTTTCTACGCTGTAGTTTGTTATGTTTAACCTAGCCAACAAGTTATCAACTCTGACAGTGAGCATGTTTCACACAACTTGGAGGTTACTAGTAACTGAAACTTACCAGCTATTTATAAGGCGCTCCAAACTTTTAAGTTCAAGTATTTTATTGTTAGAGGTACAGAACAACACAGGGTCAAACCGGCACTGAAACTGACAACGCAAGACAACCTGGCATAGGATGACAAGTACACAGATCATAGGTTACACCTATGATAAGCTAACATTATAATAAAAAATATTTCTCTTCACACAGCATGGGGAAGAGCCTGTGCTCAATGATGAACGATAATTTTAGTGGACTACCAACACCCAGGGGGGTATTCCAGGTAGCGGGTTTAACAAACTCTGAGATTAACCCTGAACTCTGAGTTGAGTTACTCTAACATGGGAAACTCTGAGAATTCGGTTCCAGAAAAGCTGATATGAATTAGTTGACTCAACTCGGAGTACGTCAACTCAGAGTTAAAGCCCATATAGCAGGTTAACCACCACGTTCGATGAATGGGTACATAAAGCACTCAATATATGTATATTATTCAAGAAATCTCAAAATGGTGTCTCAAAATGGTGTTTAAGACCAGTTTTGTACGGTTTTTTTTGTTAGCATTAGCATATTAGCGCAATTCGGCGATGACGTCACGTTGGGGAGTCGTGGAGGAGAGTAGCCTCAGTCTAGTACTAGAACTATGGCAACTGACTGGGATGAGGAAGAGGTGGCAAGAACCACTCAAATGTACGATGGCCCGCAGCCGTATAATATCGAACCAAATAGACGAGAGAGGTCAAATGAGGAATTGCCTAGACCTGATGGCCGCCAAAGCCAATTAAATGGATGGTCCGAGGAGAATGAGTGGAGAGTTGGTGAAGTGTCCTGCTGAGTTAACAACGCAGCAAGGAGCGCTGGAGCTTGTCTACGGATAGCAGTGCATACAATAACGACACATTTTTTTACTGTCAGTGAATAGCACCGAGTGAAAGTCAACGTTTTCTTTATATCTACAGTAGTGACAGTTATCATGTCGTTAGTTCAGATAAGTAGCTCTTATCTAGATCTAGAAGGCATCATGCTAGCTATGGGCTAATTTACTAGTTCCACCTAATTAAATCTTTCCCCGACGTTGTAAACACATTTCCAATTAGATATTCCACGTTTTGAGTTCCGTAATAGTCACGTTATATCAGTAAAGGGGAAACTAAATCAATCAACTAAATCAAACACACACAGTTATGAAAGCCGTTTGATGATCGCTCGTAATCCAAACACTAGCCATGGCGCGCTATCTAGCTAGATATGACTAGCTTTTGGACATGTACTTAAGATTTTTTTTGTTTTGGTTCATAGTCATGAGTCACGAAATGTGCTTTTCTAATGTCATCGTATCTGAAAAGCTCTGTGTACCCCTGTCCACACTACTACGCGTACCCGGCGTTTTCAAATGGGAGCGTATTCGAAAAGCTCAGTTTTCAGTGTCCGAATTAGCCGTATTAGTGTGGCCGGGAAGTGCAAACGGAGATATATGTATGCATTTCTAAATATACCCGGGTTAGTGTGGACGGGGCCTCACACTTTTCTAATGTCACACTGATTATGACTGTAGTTGGGGGGTTCATGTTATGGGGCTAGCTAACGTTCACTGCAGCTTGTAAACATTAGCCTCGCTTGCGGCGGGCGGCACCAAGCTTTTCAGTGCTTCTCGGTCTCGGGCCAGGGCAGGCAGAGAGTTTGTACACCCCCCACAAACACAGTAGTTTACCATTTTTACCAGTTTTCCTACCTATACATATTTCTATCTAGCTTTATCTCTATATCTATATATGTAGGCTAGTACTAGTAGCTATTTATTTTTCTAGTGATAGCTAGCTATGCTAGCTAGCTATGCTATGCTATGGCTGTCTATCTATTTCTCTCTCTATATATATATATATCTATGCTATCTATATATCCATCTCTTGATCTTTATATCTATGTTAATTATATATTCTATCTATGTATTTATCTATAAACTATCTACTGCTGAACACTCTTTCGTTAATCTCTCTCGTTGATCTCAATGGGGCTTTGGTCTATCGTCTCCCCAACGTGACGTCATGCAATGCATTGTGGGGGAAAGGAGAATCATTGCGAAAAAGTACCTACTTTTTCGTATTATATTACGTTTTGTGACACCCAACAACATCAAATACAATAGATAACAGTTGAAATGTTTATAACCAACATGTAAATTGCGCAAATTCGTTGGAAAAATCAACCTGCTATATGGGCTTTAATGGAGGTAACTCCAGTTTTATGAGTAGAGTGGAGCCCTATAGGGCTGTAGGCCCAGCCCAACTTATTCAACTGGCTGTATTTTATACTTTTATACTCTAGTCTGAGAGTTTTCATGTGTTGGAAGCAGTGAATCCCTTTCTCTGAGACTGTTGCAACATCATTACTGCCTGACTGTCACCATTTATGTTTACCATCTTGTGCCCTATAAAAGATGGTCCTCCGGCTTTCAGAGCGGAGAAAGACATGATTGAGACCTGAGCCTGGTGTGGTCATTTATTGTCAGAGGTCTGGTTTTCTCTCCCAACTTAGTCACTCTGTTTATGAAGAGACAGACAAAATACTTTCTTCATCACTACCATTAGCTTAACCTTTGGCCACAAAAACTATAATTATGCTGAAACATAAAACTCAACTTTTTGAGCAAGTTGCTGTTAGTACTAATGGTACAGTCAAAAACATAACAGTGATTCAAAAAATGCATCATAGCAATGATATGCTTTATTTGTGGCTTTATTACAAGATACTAGTAAAACATACAATGTTAACTTAACCATCAGTTCCTTAATAGGGAAAAGCAAAAGCTACTGTAAGTGTAAAACACTACAATTAAATGTAATGATTGCAAGTAGAATAACCAACAATAAATCCAGATAAATATGATGTCACTGTAAATGATAAAAATGTAAATTAGATCGGCGGGGGTATAGCTATTTGTTTTAGCATTTGGCTGCAGATCAAGACACGGCAGTTAATTGTCCTTTGTATGTCGCTTTGGATCAATGCCTCTGCTAAATGACTACTTAATAGTATTAATATTTTTTCCTGTAATACTCCAATTTACGTGCACACCATAGGTTGTGATTGTTCAAAAGGTTAAGAGAAGTTGAGGTTGGTAAAAAAAAAGTTCTCCGATTTGTAGATTTTGACTCTTGTTCATGGTCACCTCTCCTTGTTCTGTCCTTCTTCCTTCTTTGATGAGTCAGGTCCTCCTCTAAAACCTGCACACAAAGATAGTTTTTTATTTCAGTAGTAAAAACTTAAATATGGAAGCGTAATTCACCATAGAAAAGAAAATGTAGACACCTTATATTGTAATATTGAGAAAAGATCTCGTAATGAATTGTCAGTAGGCCACGGCTCAGTGATCAACTAGTTAAACTGTAACTTATCCTAGAAAAGAGCAGACATCTCCATATTATCTCAGGTTTCTTATTGTGACCAAAAGAACACAGAAAATAGCACACATGATGGCAGGACAGACCCTTTGCATGTTAGGGGAGGGGGTAGACATTATATCAGGTGAAAAAACGGCCTGATATAATGTGTATCCCCTCTGTAATTTATCCGAGTAAAGGGCAGACATCTCCGTATTATCTTAATCCACAATACTAAACGATAGGGATGCACCGATACCGTAGATACAGAGTACGAGTACCGATATTTTTCATGTTTTCCAAGTACAACACAGTGAGACTAATGAATTTAGGACTGCTTATTTATTATTACTGGAATGAAAAAAGTATTATTTTCATGTGCCTATCACAAATTTAAAGCACAAATGTGTCCAATAACCTTCAAAGGGCATAATAACCAGTAAGAAAGGCTGGTGGGATCAGCCAATAGGCGACCAAATACGCTTGTCAGACTTCTGTCAGAGTTATTATAAATGACGGGTTGTCTTCTGCACTAGTACTGCACCAAGTTTTCTTTTATGCTCGCAGTGAGTAATCCTTTATTTAGTGCAATGGTGCGTTTATGATAAAAGTACGTTTGTTGTTGTTCCTAGTCCTCGGATTGTTTGACCTTATTTAGGCTGAATCCCAATACTCCCCCTTACCTGTAGCCCTTAGTTTTGCACGTTCCCATGAGAGTAAGTGGTGTACCAATTTTGAGCTAAGGGTAGGGCTAAGACTAAGGGGTATACACCCCTCAAAACCAAGTAAGATCGGGAGCTGATGTGAATACTGCGCTACCTGCAACAATGGCGGACAGATCATCCAGAGTCCCATAAATGTAATATTTTCGGCTTAAACAATTGATAAAAAAATTAATACAGTCTTGTTTTTTGCTCTACACAGTGCTGTACATATGTATTAGCAACCATGTACTTAATTTAAACGTTATTATATTAAAATCGCTAGTTTGCTGCGCTAACGTTACATTGCTGATTTGCACAACAGTCCCGCATGTCTCTGATTAGCCTTGAATAGACTCCATGCATGTCTACAGTTTTAATTAACCTCCATTAGCAGTGAATTTCAAACACATTTTGTTTGATATCAGTGCATAACACTACTTGCTTTGGAGACATCGATATACGTAACCGTAACCAAGTGGCATCTCATTTCATAGGGCTATGTAGCCCTTACCCCTCAGCTTCGAGACAAAAGGGCAAGGGATAAACTAAGGGTAAGGGGTAGGGTTAAGGGGGAGTATTGGGATTCAGCCTTAATTCTGTAAAGTGTATAAATAGTCTATCTAACAGTCTGATAATTGTGTAGGATATACTGCGCTGTGGAATGTTGAGTATAGTTTTCGACAGTGGTCGGACTTTATTAATATAATGTTAATAGACCGCATAATATCTGTTTAATTATGATGGCATTGGTAACATTATTTGTGTTATATTCTGTAATATGCTGTGTCGGGAGTGTGATGTTAATTGTCTATGTTCTGTGTTGTTTCAACACCACCACACTCATTCATGTAAGAAACGGAAAACTGCTAATTTCCTAACAATAAATCTACAATAGAAAGCCGTGTCCAAGAGTTGTGTTCTAACAGACACCCCGGGAGCAAACACAATGCACCAACCAGATATATATATTTAGTTATTTAATTTCTCACCTATATTACCATTGTCATAATAAACATATTTTTTTTATGTCAGGGTCCACAATCTTGAGCTCAGCAATTGGAGCAGTCATCTTGATGGTTCCCCCGATCCACACCATTGAGGCCTTCAGGATCAATGGTGTGGATCGGGGAACCATCAAGATGACTGCTCCAACACCAAGAAGATGTCAGCTGAATGTGTTTTATTTTTATTAAAGAGATGTTTAAACAATCACTTAAGTAGTTGATTAATAAAGAAGATATTTGTACTTGGACTGACTTTGTTCTTCTATCACAGAATGGGATTAGAACATATGCATCTGATCTCAATATCTTTAAGGTGTAACCCATCATTTAAGGGGTTAGTTGTGTGCTACAATAGATGTAATAGGTGTGAAGAGGAGGTAACTTTAGAATAGGGAACTTATATGGGTTAATATGTTTCAAACTACTAGTTAAATAGTAATGAGCAAGACCTCACTTTAGAATGGGAAACACATTCTTAGTTACATACTTAATTTAGAGCTATTAGGACACTATTAACACTTTAGTTTTGTGTTTATTATATTTGAATATACGATTTACAATTAGGCCTTATTAAGGTATAATTACTATTCTTGTGGTACTGTTGCCTTATAAAGCCCATACTGAGCAAAGCATATTAAGATCTTATTCACGTTTAACAATGTCCTTACTTACTATCAATAACCAGTAATTATGAGGTCAGTGAGGAAAAACCTGTAGTTTATGGCCTAGTAGTTGTTACATTAAGTCATTTAGCAGACGCTCTTATCCAGAGCGACTTACAGTAAGTACAGGGACATTTTCCCAGAGGCAAGTTGGGTGAAGGACACAACGTAATTTGGCATGGTCGGGGAATCGAACCAACAACCTTCTGATTTATAGCCCGACTCCATCACCACTCAGTCATCTGACCCCCGTACAGTAGCAGAATATGTTCATGCATATTATGTCATTTATAAGTGGTAACTAATGACTAACAAAGCCTCAAATTGCTACTAATATGCATGCTAATAAGCAACTAGTAAAGGGTGAATATGTGTACCTTAATATAAAGTGTTACCCTTATTATTCATTTGCGTGACCTTTTATTCCCTTTATAACTCCTTACTCTCATACCTCTTTCCTGAAAGACAGTTTGTCTTTCCACTCATTGTGTTCCAGTTTGTGTTCATCATCTAGACCACGGATCTTCTTCTTTTCCATGTCCACCAGCAACTGCAATTTATCTTTCTACTCACACACATGCACCCATTTAGACAAGCATGTATGCACAATAACATAACACACCCAGAACAGCGACAAGAAATAGATATTATTTCTCACAAACTCAAATGCCGTAAATTTGTCTGATCACATCTCCATGTTTCACATTAAATCTGCCAATGATTTACGTTAACACAACGTACCGCAATGTAACATGCTTTTCTAAACTTAATTGCATTTAAGGTTTTTGTTAGGTTGCATTATTCATCTTGTACCTGTAGTTGTTGGAGTTCTGCTATGTTGGCTTCACACTGCTGCCGGAGATCCAGAAACTGACTCTCTTGGACCGCCTCTAAACTCTGCTTCATCTGTTTTTGTCTGACCTCCTCCTCTGCAACAAACTGAAAAGAGAGATTTCATTATTTACAGGTATTATGAGTGTTGGGTGGGATGATGACATTGTTGTCGGTGAATGAACTAAGGCATTGGGTGTATTAAGAGGAAGTAATAGGTTGTGTTTCAGTCTGGAGCTCATTACCCGGGGGTAGAGGCCCATGGCTCAATCCTCCAACAGGTGTCTACTCCTAGCCAACAGTACACTCTTTTGTCAAATCTTTAGTAAGAAATTTGGATAAAACAACTGACAAAACTATGAGATACTGTTCAAATAAAAGATTCTCATACATATAAGAGGTTCACACACTCACCAGTGCTAGGCACTGTCTTTGCTCTAGACCACTCAACTCCAGTGTTTTCAGCTCCTCCCTGAAGAGGGAGAGCTTGGCCTTGGTCTCTATGCGGTGTGCTCGTTGGAGCTCGCCTTTCTTCTGTGCATGCTCAGATTGTAACTCATCTTGCAGAATACTGTGAAATTGGTCTGTCCGCTCTGTATCCTGCAAAGGGGAGGTGACGAGGGAAAAGGTGTTTGAGAGTTGTGTCATGAGGATGTGCTACCTTTAAAAATAAATAAAAATCATGACAATAATAATAATGATTCCCATCTATGCCATAAAAGTAATATCTCAAATCATATTAAAAATCCCATAGTGGCATTTTCCTGTATATAAAATAGCAAAACAAGTATTTTCCGTACTGCCCCTCGTATGCCACAGGTTGAGCTGATTTGAGTTTTGCCGTAGTTTTTTTGTTTAGACAGAAAAGTCTAAACAAAGAAAATAAATAACAATTTGTAGCAAAAGTTCCCAATGTTTTTTCAAAAGCCAATTATCTTCCACTAATGATACAGCACCGACATCCAGTCAGCGGCCTCTTTCTGAGAGCTTCGAGACCAGCCAGCTAGCAAGAAAAATCCACACCCTGCCGAGATCTAACTCTGAATGTGTGCACACTGTTTCTGCTTTGCTGCGACTTGCTTGTGGAGTTTGCTATTCACAGTGTGATCAATTTAACCTACGTTTTGCTGTTCTCACATATATATTTTAGTCCATTAAGACAACATTTTGATGTTGTATGTTGTTCTATTATATAAAAGAATTGTGGTGTGTCCGCGTGGGTGACACGCAACAATGGGCAGTTTTCGAGAGTAAGCTTATTCGTCTATAAATTTACATTTAGTCAAATACTTTTGTTTACAGTAAATGCCCATATCGCCCCACGTCTAATATTTGTAAAGGCGTTTAGTAGGTTTAGTAGCTCATTCTGACCAGTAGACTGTGCCACAAAAAGTATTTTTGCATACAGCACAGGTATCTGTATGCGAAACAAAATTCAGGCTTTAATAAAAATGTTCTATTTCATTGTGTTCAAGCTTCTATTACTCAAAACCAGATTCTGACAACAGCGGAAGAAACGTCAGAGTGTCACCTTTCAAAAAAGACCACATGTATGCATGTCCTCCAAATTGTTCAAATATAGCTTTCAATTTACTTTAGGTATGCTTTATTAAGCCGTTTTAGTCAAATTGGACAGTCCTCTGTTTGTGACTTTTGTTTTATAGCCTGCACTGCCAGGTGGATTTCCTTCTTCTTCCTCTCCGTTTATTTTGCAGTTCTCCTTTTTTGTGTGTTAATGTGGTTGTATGAGTTGGTTGCCACAGTATTGAATAGCCTTCCGACGCACATTGCAGTTTGCAAGTTTTTTTACCGCCATAAAATAATGCCACACAATGCTTCTCTTTCTTTCTGCCATCATGACATCTCTCACTCAGCCCAACATGTCTACTCTGCTAATTGGCTTGCGCTTATTTTAAACATTACATTTCATGCTAAATAAATAAAATCACTAAAACAAACATCTTTGTATCAATATTATCAACATCAGTATCAAAAGTATCAATACTTCAGGATCAATCGGCCTACCCCTTGCAAGGGTCATGTATGTACAGTCTGACAATCAACAGTCACAAAGGACTATTAAAAACCGCAGTGTGCACCCTGCTTAAGTTAAATCTTTGTCAAGATATTTTGAGTTGATATTTTAACTTAATTTGTATAGGCCACTGCAGAGATAGGAGAATAAACATAAATATTCTAGACATATGTTCAGATAAACAATTTTAGGTACAGTAATATCCAACAAGAACCATTGTAGTTCACCTGTTTTGGAAGATTTAGGCTTGTGTGTGTGCATGTGTTTTGAAGATTTGTGTCAAATTGTGTGACTCACCTTTTTGTGCCTTTTGATGAGCTGCTGTCTTTGAAGAGAAAACTGCTCCTTAACCTGCTGTTTAAACAGATGATACTTCTCTTGGAGATGACGCTGCTCCATCTCCCAAACCACAGATTCTCTAGCTGAAGATCAATATAAAGAGGTATAAAAATTTAATTTTAGAATGAAAAATGTCTCCATATTTTCTAACAATTAGGTAGTCTTGAATTAAAGGAACAACAATTGTAAACATACCCAGCCTATATCCAATGCATCAGCATTAAAATAATTAAAGTAAATATTTCAATCTGTTAATCACTTCATTTGAGTTCATTATGATTTTTTGGGTGATTTTTTTTACACACCGATGACCACGCCCAACTGTATGTTCTTCCTGGTATGGCAGCAAAATCTGACAACGGGAATTATTTAAACTGTCTCCCTGCCTATCTGAATTAATTTCAAATGGCCCTCAAAACCACCAGGTGGCATAAGTCATAAAACAGGCTTGACCCACCACCTACATACACCTTATCAAAGACAGAAATGATGCACTGAGAAACCATGTTTCGCCAAATGTATAAAATATTCTTTCCCATCCTGGGGCCATGAAAGGGTATCAACTTTATTTTAATTTATTTGAGAGAAAAAAGTTCGTTTTCACTAAAACACTGAATAGAATGAACTTGGATCCTGGATGCAGCAATAAATGCTGACGGGTTACATAGACCAGGGGCCAGTTGTTCAAAAAGTTGAATCTGGATCAGAATTATCTGGATTTTAAATCCGATGTTTTGCTATCCAGAATCAGGTAATCCATTTTACATTAGTACTGTTTTTTCAAAACAACATTAGATTACCCTGATCCAGACACAAAGTTTTTAAGATGACCAAATTCGGATTCCCAGTGTTGTAAATGGGGCTACGTATAACAATGTAGGCCAATGTAGTAGGCTAGCCAAGTAAGGAACAGGTTCAATTGCCAGCACTTTTAATTGTCCATTGTTTCTTTAGAATAGCTAATTTGGTTAATATCACAGCAGAATATCTCTAAACTGAATTCACTGTCATTTGTGTAGCTATTCTATGATTTTATGTCTGGTATAAACCCTCTTCACCCCTGTCTCTGTGTGTGTGTACCCCTAGGTACTGTACAGTTTCAATCTCAGCACTGTTGCAGACTTGAAGGAGTTCCGTTTTCACACAACACGCACACACTCACAACTTGTTTAAATAAATACATACATGTTGTTAATAAATAACAAGAAATTGTTGTTGTACCAGCAATATCTCTTAGTTTTGTTTTTCACTGTAGACATCTCAAATGTCATAATGATTTGCTAATGCAAGAGAGTACCGGCACCTTTTTTTTCACTTCAAGCATTGGGACATACTGAACACTCAACTACACAGTTATATTCACAATTTATTTAATACTCTGTTTAGGATTTTCTGCAATTACTACTTGTATGTTCTATTCAAACAATAATTAAATATTTGTATCTTTCCTCAAAAGGGAGAATTAATTAATTTTGTTTATGGTTTCGATGACAGTGATTATATTTGTGTGCATAAGTATTTGCATACCTCTTTTAAGCTGCTGAGTTTTGATCATGAATTCTTTCTCCATAAAGGCAACCTTGCTTTTATGTTCCTGCACTACCTTCTGTAATGCCTCATTTAGCTCCTGCTGTTGCTTCTGTATGAATGGTTGTTCCTGGTAAAGGGGAAACAATGTAGATGAAGGTGTTACAGTCTTATGGAAGGTCTTAAAGAATTAAGTTATTATTTCTTGTCATATGGGCATATACATTTTTTTTTACCTGTGACTGTGTGCAGCATCATGTATCAAGCGTTGGGATTTGTTTACCTTCATGGACTGATTCCTCAGTGCTGCTGCCTGGCGGCCTAGATCTTTCTCCTGCTGGATTTTAAGTCTGCGGGCATCTTCTCTTAACCTGACTGTGTGATCTGCCTCCACCCGACTACTCTGCTGGAGGTACTGTTTCTCCACCTTCTCCAGCTCACCGTCGTAGTACTGCTTCTTAGTCTACACATGCAATAAAAACCCACAAGTGGAAACTGTAACCAATCCAAATTGTGCAGAGCAGTAATCAAAACTCCAGGCATAAAGTAGTGAGGAAAGTGCCTATAAAATTAATGTATTGACGTTTACAGTTTCAGGTTCTTGTATTTTATTGTAGGGATTGCCATTTTCTAAATATAAGGTAGGGCCTAGTCCCAAACCTTATGATCATTGGGACATTGAAGACTGAGAAAGCCAAGAATTCTGTGACATCACACAAAGCTATTTGGAACATTTTGAAATCATGCTGTGATCAGGTTTTGCACAAACATGTGGAGTCCATGTCAGTCCGGGCTCAAGTGCACACTTTCCTTAAAGCAATAATGGGACAAAGGGGAACAAATACTAAGATATTATGAAATTCATTTTTCAAAGATTTCAGATTTTCACACACTTAAATTGTTAACCTGATATTTTCTCTCTAATAATGCCAGGAATCTCTATATGTTTGTGTGTGTGTGTGTGTGTGTGGCCGTGTTAGTTGTCAATGATTATCTGGAGAAAACGTAACAAAATTAAATGAAACAAAGCGCGTAACTCACCAAAGTTCGTTGGAAGGAAAATAGGGAAATTCTGTTTCGTTATTTAGAAGCGTAAATTTGAAAATTACTTATGGATGAAATGCTGGTTAGCTAACAGAACGACAATATAAAGTAGATATACTTTAGTATAGATCAGGGAATGTTGTTACACAATTTATGCGTTCACTGTCCTAACTGCATGCCTGCACATTCCAAATGTGCAAAATCTCTTAACACCAAATCAACTACACATTATAATCACCAGCTGCATTACGAACATGGCCTTATAAGGAAAGCATTTTTATATGTAGCAGTTACAGCAGTTTCCCTGTATAGTAGAGAGGAATAGCAGGTAAACTGTTGAAGAAGGGGAACGGTACACAAAATGTAGGGTCTGCATTTTGTGCCGATGAATTGTCAATGTTGATGCTTTAGGTTCACCATCGTAAAAATGTGAACGTGATTTGAACTTTTGTTTAAATACTTTCTTTCTTACCATAGCCTTAACCCTACCTATTACATTTATATGTCAACATATATACATAATTTAGTATATTTTGGTGTTGCTTCTTTAAAGTAGAGCACATGAGAGGCTGGGATTAAGAAGGGGGGCTCTGGGTTGCCAACAGTGCCAACCACAACAGCGTTTGCCAAGGAAATGCATTTCTTAAAGGGTGAATTGATCACTGCTAACACTCAGGAATGACCCATTGCTAATTAATACTCACTAAAAATGTTTTAAGTGTATCTTTTTTGCCAAATGCTAAATGAGATGCAAGTTCCTCACACTCATTTGCTGTGCAACTTGTCGAAACATCATCTGTCTCTGTTGATGCTGTCGCTGCTCCAACCGGGCATGCTCTCTCTGCTCCTCCCTCTGCAGGATTTTCAGGGCCTGCAGCTCCTGGCGTCTGCATAAAAGTGTACCCGGGTGAAACACTGAATGGGTTAGCTTGCATATCTAGTCATCACTGCTGATCCAACAATTTTAAAATAAGTTAATGAGATAAGTCAAAAGAAGAGTTTTAATAGGATTAAGACTGTTTCACACTATGTATATCATTTACAATAGCATTACAGTATATAGGTATAGTATACCATGCCTTTGAGTAAGAATCATGGCATGAAGTTTTTTTGACCAAAACTTTGAATCAGAGGCTTGATTAAAATGGATGCAGACTAATGTAATCTGATAGTTACGTCAACTATGTCTGAACGTTTCTTTGTAATTGTGTAGTTACAACCCCCAAAAAATTGAATATACAGTCGGATTCACATATTTTTGGGTTTTGAATATTAAGATGGCATGCACATAAGTTATATCTTTGCTAAATTTATTTTTGTTTTGTTTATGGATAATGTGGAAAACATTTGAACAGTATTTTAACTAACATAAACTAGTCCTGTGTGAACCTAAAACATATTTTTTTCAGGAAATATGGTTTACCTGGCAGACCTCATTTGCTCTTTGTTGTCGCTCTCACAAACAATTCTTGATGTGGTGATACTAACTTCCCGGCCATCCACCATGAACGTTCGAGTCTTCTTTATAGTCATCCTTTTATTGGATAACTCCTGAAATACAAAAAAAGAATGGCTGACTGTTAAGATCTATCTTTTAGTTGGATATTTAACCTTACACCCTGCCAAATGTCTGAGCTGTTTTACATCCTATAGTATGTCCTATTTCCTGGATTCACTCTACGTTTTACTGGGGGACATGGGCTAAGATAATGTTCTCAAGAACAAATCACCACAAACATAAATCTTTTTTTTTATCCTGTCCAAATCAGTCTTTGTTTCTGAAAACTCTTTCACTTTCCTCTGTTGAAATAGTAAGAGCCAATAGTAAGAAAATGTACTGTATTGTGTAAGGAATTGGGTTACATTTTCCTAGTGCCAATACTGCCAGATGTCAGTCTCTTACAACTTCTAGATTCTTGAAACGTTTAACTCAACGTTGATTTAATAAGCATTTTGCTGAATAATTTAGAGATCAATTGCAGTGTTTCTTCAAAATTGAAGTAAATATTCTATACAGTACTGCCTTTCCAAAACTATACATTGAAATAGGCATGCACAATTAATGTTCTGTAGGAAATATGTTACAAAACAATTATTTAAATTACCGTATTAAAGTTGCAGTATGCATGAAAGAGATTGAGGAACTAATGTGCTGTGCTATTTTTTCTTGTAGTTCCTCAACCTGTCCAGTGGATGGTAACAAAGAACTGTTTATCTGTATTTGGTCGTCTTCAAAAGTCTTATAAACATCATAGTCATCCTATCCCACAGAATGATATTTTGAATGACTTTCTCAAATGGATTGGATTGGCTGGTGTTGTAGAAAAAACATCACACTGTTGTAATTATGTAATTGTTAATTAAGATGAAGAATGATACGTGCAAATCTGTATATTAAGGGGCTGAGGGCGAGAGAAGTCTGTGTGTATATGCTTCTTCCATAGAAAACGACAAGGCCCAGATATCATGGACTACAAGGCCCAGATATCATGGACTACAAGGCCCAGATATCATGGGACAGATTTACGACCCTACAGTCAGCAACCCAGCTGGATTTCAAGGCTGCTCCCGGTAACACACTCACATGTTGGATACTCTGTCCAATAAACCGTTGCTTCAAACTCTGTGTTCCAGTGCGCCTGTTTGGACTTCTAGCCCTACACGAGCCCTACACAAAACTTTGAATCATTCTTCAATGTTGAGACTATTATTTGTCCCTGGTCAGGACTTTTCACAATACAAGGGAACTTACTAAATTATTGACATCACTTCAAACGTTGAGAAATTGATCAAGTAAGGGATAATGTATAGAACACCGGTCATTATAGGGAAAATAAGCCCCGACAGGGCGAACAGCACCCCAACGCTTATTACACGGCTACTTGCCAAATTACTTAACACAGTGTGTCTTTTTACAATGTATTTGTTACCATTCGTAGGCTAGTGTTGATCAGCAGATACATAGTTCGCCAAAGACGTTGAACTTCATAGACGTTGAACATTCTTAGGCTTCAAATCGGCTGACGTCGCTAAGCAACGGAGTATACACTGGGGTTGAAAAGTTACCGGACTACTTGCGGAGTGCTACGAAAGACGTGAATCTGAGGCAAAAAGGCCTCTTCCCTTGACAGCGGTCAAATATGCATTGCAACGGTCAAATATGAAGAAATTGTTCACCGTAGAACGTTGGGAAGCCCCATTCAAGTGAATGGAGCGTTTTACAGCGTTAAGAACAGCCTTGTAATAAAAATGTAGTATATAATCTTCCACTTCACTAGGATTCATCATAATACCAAATATCTATAATTAATTACATGAAAGCCCAGGGATTTCTTTTAAGATAGGCTATATCCTAACTTTCATTGTCATATAGGATTGAATACCTTTCCGCAGTGCTACATGAGAACTCACCATACAAGGTGGGGACATTGTTGAAACTCCATTATTTGATGTTATATTGTCAGCTGTGGTCCTCTTGATTTTACACTCTGTAATTTGGTGCAATTTTTCATTTGATTCTGGGTTTGACTGTTTTGTGTCTGAGGGTGTAGTCTGAGCTGAGGACTGTATCAGACTTGCATCTTCAGTCTCTTTCTTCAGTGTTTCTGACACAAAGTTGACCTGGGTTTTTGCTGTGATTATATCTGTTTTGTCTTCTCTCCTGTTATACGCTTGTGTGTCCTCTTCTTCTAGTCCTCTGTTCATTGGTATTTCTGTGACTTGTTCACCAAAGTTATACTTTTCCAGTAGTTCCACTTTTATCTCATCTGTCTCATCAAATTTTCTGTCCTTGTGCTTCATATCTTTACCTTTCAACAATAGTTTGTCTATAGTTTCCTTCATCCTTTCACTTTCCTCCTGCATTTTTTCTTGACTTGTTTCAGTAGTTTCCACTTTGATACATGATTCCATCTCCTTAAACTTCCTACCCATGGCCATTTTCCAGTGCTTGGCTCCGAGTCCATTGAAGTTCAGATCAGTACAGTCTCGCACTGAAAGCCACCGATCCCCTTGGCACCTTTTTGGTGACCTTGGAAATTCCAAAGCTAAGGCAATAATCAATGGACTGTGTGTGTTCATTAGGTGACAGATGCAATCTGAAGCCTTACTATTTGTATCACATGATGCTGTCTGTTGACAGAATGAAATCTCCACTAAGGGATGATGAGGGTGTACAGTGTCATTCACAACTTGTATTTTGTTTTCTTTCATATTATAATGGGGGTATTTTTTGGCCTGTACTCCTTGTCTAGGAACCTCACTCAGGGAAAGGTATCGGAATCTGCAGTCCACTGCTTCTTTTAGCCCCTCTTTTTGCTGCCATTTAACTATTTCAGTCTTTTCTTCATTATCATGTGCATTGTCTTTTGTTTTGCCAAAGTTCTCCTTTGAATTGCTCACTTCTGTTGCAATTGCCTCCGTCTGAGCAGACAAACCAGTCATTAGTCTCTGATTGGTTGGCATATTTTTGGTGTTATCCCAATGTCCAGATTCCGAAAGGGAGGAGAATGCATTTTTTGTCTTTGCCTCTGTGTTATGGTTATTTGTATTCATTGGTACAGTTTTGTCATGTTTACTTTGCGTAAGAGGATGGGTTTGGTTTGGGGTGGCAAAATGATTTATACAGTAATAAGGGCAAGGTTGTTCAGAAATATGTGCCATGTCCATGTCTTTCAGCTGAGTGCAGTTTGTCTTTGTTACTGGAATCTTTACTTGCATGACCTCATCAAGGGAAGCCCTGAAGTCGGTTATGGACTGGAAAGAGTAGGAAAAGGAAAACATGTTCAGTATGCAGTATTATGCCTTCTTGGTGAGTATGTATGAAGAAACCATGTGGCTTCTACATTGACTGGAATGTGGCTACTACATTGACTGAAGCCACATAGTGAAGCCACATGGTGCAGCCACATGGCTTCACAAAGATCTGGGGTACTTTTCTTTCAAAATCCATAACATACACAATTCAGCTTTCTTCACACCAATCACTAACTTGATCGCCTTACACAGATGCTGTTTTCAGTCCCATGTTATTGTTTTCCTAAACCTGTATATTTGTGGATATGGTATACATACATCTGCTAGCTTCTACAATTCTTTCACTGTGCTAATTATTTATGATGTACATTTACATTATAGCCATCCATGAAAGTCTTTACTGAAAATGTGTTTCCTACCGCAGCTTCCTCCATGACATCTGCTTTAGCCTCGGCTATAAGTTCTCTGAGGGCTCTGTTTGTCTGTCCTGTGGAAGGGAAAGGGTGGTTTAGGAGCTGCTGAAGTCCCCAACGCATCTCAGGGCTTTTCTGTAGCACTCTTTGTAGAAAGTCCTGGAAGTGAATGGACCTGAGGGCCCAAGTTAACAGAGGGAGAAATGTGTATCATAGTAGTCATAGAAACAAGGACATACACCACATTACACGTTATTACTCAACCAACATGTATTGGAACTTCCCATTTAATTTATCTAGATATAATGATTGCTTGATTACTCATTACTGAACTTTGAACCAAGATTATCAAAAAGCACTTCCCCATCAATCTAATATAAGACCACATGACACACTACTGTGTTTAAAAATGAGTTATTTATTGCTATTCATTCATTGCTTTTCTGTTACTATATACTTTACTTTCCATTGTAAAATAACTGAGAAAGTGACTGCCTATTCTAAAGAAATCTAATCTTTTGAATAAATCCTGGAGAGTCTAGATTACAGATACCGTGTTTTTTTCGGAAAATAAGACGCGTTTTCTATAGGCCGCACCCCACCAGAATGGGAGCTTTGTGTTTGTAAACCGCACTGGAATATAGGCCGCACTTGATATGGGAACAATGATACCAAGAAAAGCACAAGTATAGGCGATCTTACAGCATGCCGTTGTGTTACACACTTACAACGAAAGTAAGTAAGTGCATAATGTATGTTTTCTATTGCCCGGGAATTAACTAATATTTACCTTTAGATGCGTGAGTTCTAAATATTTCCGACGTTCCCCACAGCTAGCTAGCTTTAGCTTCAGGGCTAAGTTAGCTAGCATAATACTCGTAGCAATGCTACTACCATGCTAGTGTTACTTGTTAGCCTTCTCATTAGTACATTTTGAAGCCATACTAAAGTGTTTGTGGCATAGTTTTTGTCCATCTGAACATATTCAGTTGGAATGTTTGAAATTGCATATATGCAACGTTACACTGTGACAGTGCCGGTCCTTCCTATAGGCGACAAAGGCAGCCGCCTAGGGCGGCATGAAGAGGGGGGCGGCAATTTTCCAAGTGCATCCATTAATTAACTCTCCCGCACTACCAGCAGAGGGGAATAGCATTCACAAGAAAAGTGTTTCTACTGTTGTTTTGTTATAAAGACGGGCTACAGTCTGCATCAAAATATAAGCCGCACCACCACAAGAACATTTTACATTTGGGGTATAAACCGAGGCTTTATTTCTGAAAAAGACAGTAATGTATGTGGTCTAACCATAGGTGTGGGTTTCTAAGAGTGGGTGGTGGTGACTTGGTAATCTTCAGCAGGACCCTCATGGGAGTAAGGGAGTGGTGTGGAGGCTCCATCTCTGCTGCCTCAATAAGAGTGATGCCCAGCGACCACATATCTGCCTCAGGGCCATAAGGGTTCTCCTTGGATGTCTCACACTGGATAACCTCCGGAGCCATCCTTGGATGGGTCGATAGTTAAAGAAGACAAACAGATATGTACATTTCACAAGCATATAAATACATGATTAATTAACATTAAAAAATAAATTATCCAACTATCTTGCCAGTTACCAGTTAATTCATTAAAATCTAATGATGGACAACTCACTTTTGGCTGTCTATTGTATATAGTAGATACAAACCAGTACGGTGTTCCAATGAATGTGGTCCTATTCTGGAGGGTGTGCGTGTTTTTTACAGAAACTCCGAAGTCCGCTACAAGAGAAAGGGATAATTAGAGTTGTCATATCATCAACATGATAGGTGGTAGGGATTAATGAATAGATCGAGAGCATGGCTATACCTAATTTGACCTGTCCATCAAACATGAGGAGGATGTTGCCTGCCTTTAGGTCTCTGTGGATGATGTGGAGTTGATGCAGATAAGACAGACCCTGCAAGGTCTGATAGCACACTTCACTGATCTGTTGCTCTGATAGGCCTCGCTCTAGCTCTGGATTGGGTTCAAAACATTCAAAACAGTGAATGCATACTCCTTCATTATCATGCATACACACACAAAACAGAACTTCATTATAGTTAGTTATTCTTTTTGGGTCAAGATGAGGAGGTGTAAACATATTAAATACATAAATACATACATTAAAAAATACATACATTTAAAGCCCATATAGCAGGTTGATTTTTCCAACGAATTTGCGCTATTTACATGTTGGTTATAAACATTTTAACTGTTATCTATTGTATTTGATGTTGTTGGGTGGCACAAAACGTAATATAATACGAAAAAGTAGGTACTTTTTTGCAATGATTCTTCTTTCCCCCACAATGCATTGCATGACGTCACGTTGGGGAGACGATAGACCAAAGCCCCATTGAAATCAACGAGAGAGATTAACGAAAGAGTGTTCAGCAGTAGATAGTTTATAGATAAATACATAGATAGAATATATAATTAGCATAGATATAAAGATCAAGAGATAGATATATAGATAGCATAGATAGATATATATATCATCATCATCATCTTTATTGGCAGACTCATGGTCCATATACAACACACACAATAAATATAGACATAACACAAGAATATAAAAAAAAGGAGACATCACAACAGAGATTTGTACCAGAGCTTCCATAAGGAAGACTGGTATCGCACACAACTACATGCAGGATTCACCAGCATCTGCACAAGACTGTTCTTGCAATCGTTTAGGCGGAGAATAAATCTGTATATTATGTGTCTCAAGAGAGCTTCAAAGGTGTAAACATTAATACTGCAGAACAATTGACTGGCACTAGTAGATCTGGGCTTTTTCAACAGGATCCTCATAGCATCGTTATAGGCCACTCGAAGTTTCTGTAAACTTGCTCTCTTGTACTTACACCACAATGAAGCGGTATACAAGGGAGTACAATAGGTTTTAAACAGTTTGATTTTAACAACATCAGAGCACATATGAAATTTTCTAGCCAGAGTATTTGCTTGGGCATAAAGCATGCGACGCTGGCGATAGATATCATCATCATCCCTCAGCTGATCTGTGATAAAATGCCCCAGATATTTGGTTTTACAACTTGCATTTAACTTCTGGCCAGACAAATAAAAATCAGGAAAGCACAAATGTTTATCCTCTGTAGTACGACATATTAAAACAGCACTCTTTTTTGGGTTAAAATTTACATCGTATTGTAAACCATAATCAGAGCATACATTTAGCAGTTGTTGAAATCCAGCACTGCTGGGAGACAATATAGCTAAATCATCAGCATACATAAAATGATTAATCAGCATTTTGCCAACAACACACCCAGTTGTCCTCATGTTCAGTTGAACAGACAACTCATCCATATAGAGATTAAACAGAGCAGGTGACAAAAGCCCACCCTGTCGCACTCCATTACTCACTCCAAAAGAGGCTGAGGTTGCATTTCCCCACTGCACCTGCATCCTCTGATTGGAGTACCAATATACCAGAAGTCGTACAATAGTTCCCGGGGCACCTCTTTGACTCAACTTATTAAAAAGCTTAAAATGGTTCACTCTGTCAAATGCTTTGGATGCATCAAGAAAGCCAATTAGTATTGAGGAGTTTTTTCCTAAATACATCTGTGCAGTCTCCTTCAGGCCATAGATACAAACATCAGTTCCTAATTTAGATTTAAAGCCAAATTGGTTTTCAGTTGTGCAAAGAAAGGGACCTAGGCGATCAAGTAGAACCCTCTCCAAGACTTTAGACACTACACTAGCCAAGGCAATAGGCCTACAGTGGATATAAAAAGTCTACACACCCCTTCTAAAATGCATGGTTTGTGTGATGTAATAAAAAGGAAACAAGATAATCATTTCAGAACTTTTTCCATCTTTTAATGTGTCCTATAACCTGGACAAGTCAAAGAAAGACAAACTGAAATCTTTTCAGGGAAAATTAGAAAAACTAAAAATACACAATAACCTACTTGCATAAATATGCACACCCTTAAACTAATACTTAGTTGAAGCACCTTTTGCTTTAATTACAGCACTCAGTCTTTTTGGGTAGGAGTCTATCAGTGTAGCACATCTTGATATGGGAATTTTGTCCCACTCTTCTTTGCAAAAACGCTCCAAATCTGTCAGATTGCGAGGGCATCTTTTGTGCACAGCCCTCTTCAGATCACCCCACAGATTTTCGATCGGATTCAGATCTGGGCTCTGGCTGGGCCATTGCAAAACATTAATCTTATTCTGGTGAAGCCATTCTTTGGTTGATTTGGATGTATGCTTTGGGTCGTTGTCGTGCATAAAGATGAAGTTCCTCCTCATCTTCAGCTTTCTGGCAGAAGCCTGAAGGTTTGATGCCAATATTGACTGGTATTTGCAACTGTTCATAATTCCCTCAACCTTGACTAAAGCCCCAGTTCCTGCTGAAGAAAAACAGCCCCAAAGCATGATGCTGCCACCACCATGCTTCACTGTTGGTATGGTGTTCTTTGGGTGATGAGCAGTGTTGTTTTTGCGCCAAACATACCTTTTGGAAGGATGTCCAAAAAGTTCAACCTTTGTTTCATCAGACCATAACACGTTTTTCCACATGTTTGTGGGAGACTTCATGTGTGTTTTAGCGTAATGGAGGCGCGCTTGGATGTTTTTCTTTGACAGATAAGGCTTCCGTCTTGCAACCCTACCCCATAGCCCAGTTGCATGAAGAATACGGGAGATTGTAGTCACATGTACCACACAGCCAGTATCTGCCAGAAATTCTTGCAGCTCCTTTAATGTTGCTGTAGGCCTCTTGCTAGCCTCCCTCACCAGTTTTCTTCTGGTCTTTTCATCAATTTTGGAGGGACGTCCGGTTCTTGGTAGTGTCACTGTTGTGCCATATTTTCTCCATTTGATGATGACTGTCTTCACTGTGTTCCATGGTATATCCAATGCCTTGGAAATTCTTTTGTAACCTTCTCCTGACTCATAACGTTTAACAATCAGATCCCTCTGATGTTTTGGAAGCTCTCTGTGGACCATGTCTTCTGCTGTGTGATGTGACTGAGAAAATGTCTGGAAAAGCTTACTAGAACAGCCGAATTTTATTTGGGGTTAATCAGTTGAACTTTTAATCATTGCAGGTGTGTATGGACTCCTATTTTATATGGGTTTGAATGTGATTGGTTCATTCAAATCCCATTCACACCCCCAGTAATAAGAGGGTGTGTACACTTGTGCAGTCACCCTATTTCAGTTTCTTATTTTTTACTCCTCCCCCTTAAGATATTTCTGCAACTTTTCAATTGATTTGAACAGGTTAAATGTCATATTACTGGTGGATTTTTTTGTGAAATTATTAAACGGGTTCTTATTTTTTTACATCAAAAACGCAGGCATTTTAGTAGGGGTGTGTAAACTTTCTATTTCCACTGTATAGTTGTCCCGGCTCCCAATTCCACCTGCTTTGTCTTTTATGACAGGCACCAGGGTAACAGATAGGAGAGAGTCTGGTAAAAAACCATGTGCCATGAACCCTGAGAAACACATGGCAAGTAGTACTGCTGTTTTCGGACTCGCATACTTGAGATGTTCAGCTGAGATACGGTCAGAGCCAGTAGACTTATTGTCAGCCAGGTGGGCTATGGCTTGATGAATATCAATAGGGGTGATCATGACATTATTGCCAGCACTCTCCACTTTAAATGGATCACTTTTAACACTGTTAAAAAGGTCAGAGTAATGTTGGCCCCACAGCTCTGCTATGTTATCCATCCCAGACACTCCGTCCACAACACTGGGCACGATGGTATTGACTCTGTTTAGAGCTCGTACTTCCTTCCAAAAGTCCATAACATTATTAGAAGACAGATGTTCAGCCATCGAGTCAGCCCTCACATTGTGTTCACCTTTAACAACGTAGCGAATGGCATATTTGTACCTTGCATTTGTGAGCTTCTTGTAGTCAAGGACTGACCCAGCTCTGGGCCTACCTGCTTGCACCCATGCTTTATAGGCTTGTTTGGCCTCAGCATGATGTGCTGCTACATGCCTGTTCCAGCCAGGCTTGATGTTTTTAGACCTCATACATGTAAGGAATGACTGGCTGCTCTTATAAATTGTATCAATAACACCATCATACAACGCACACAGGTCCTTGCGATGGGAAGCATCATTACAGTCAACATTTGTGCACATAATAGCATGTCTAGGAAGATCAATTTTACCCAAAGCTTCATCAGTTCTTAGGTAATAGGTCATGAAGTCTTCTTTTGAAAGCTTACACCAGTCTAATTTAAGTCTGTCCTCATGCATTGTGTGTGTTAGCTCTGGGAGACAAGCTATATCCAACTCTATTAATAGCGGCACATGATCCGCCACTGAATAATCATAGAGTATTTCCATAGTTTTCAGAGTAGCATGTGCATCTGACGTGGAGATGCAATGGTCTAGCCATGATGTTGTGTGCCATGCTTCACTTATATGCGTATAGCTATTCGATGGCAGCAAAAGCTGGCTGGATAATATTAAATTATTGTCCTCACAAAACTGTAGCATATGCTTTGCAAATACAGACTGCCTATCAGACAGGTCAGCATTCATATCACCTACCACACACACCGATGTAGACTGGTGTTCATGCATAAAGGAGCTTATATAAGCAAGCCTACTCAAGTACAAATCCTCATTCTGTGAACATTCATATGGGGTATACACATTGAGGATAGTTATGCATTTGCTTCCCATTTTTAACTGAACAGCAATGCACCAATCTACATCTGTTCTGACAACACTTAATACAGAGTCCAGCTTTTTGTGCCATAAAATGGCCACACCCCCTGCAATTCGACCTCTTACAATATTCATAGTAAGGTCCACAGTGGACTCCCCAGCCCCATGGAAATTATCATTCAAGGAGTTTAAATTGCCCAAGTCCTGTTTCGACAAGAAAGTTTCTTGTAGACAAATGATGTCACACTCCTCCATTAGTTTGTCCACATTCAGCCGCCGTACCTTGTCAGCCGGAGTATTCCCCACCCGCAGTCCCCGACAGTTGTAGGATACAACGCGCATGCGCTAGGTTGACTGTACAGGCTCTACTACTCCAGACGAGCTGTCAACATTGCATGCTGAGATAGCTGGCCCTCTATATATATAGAGAGAGAGAAAAATAGATAGACAGACAGCCAGATAGCATAGCATAGCTAGCTAGCACTAGATAAATAAATAGCTACTAGTACTAGCCTACATACATAGAGATAAAGCTAGATAGACATATGTATAGGTAGGAAAAATTGTAAACTACTGTGTTTGTGGGGGGTGTACAAACTCTCTGTCTGCCCTGGCCCGAGACCGGGAAGCACTGAAAAGCTCGGTGCCGCCCGCCGCAAGCGAGAGCTGGCAACGGTAAACCTCAGGCTAATGTTTACAAGCTGCAGTGCACGTTAGCTAGCCCCATAACATGAACCCCCCAACTACAGTCATAATCAGTGTGACATTAGAAAAGTCTGAGGCCGCATCCACACTAACCCAGGTAAATTTAGAAACGCATACATATGTCTCCGTTTGCACTTCCCGGCCACACTAATACGGCGAATTCGGACACTGAAAACGGAGCTTTTCGAATACGCTCCCCTAGCCGGAGACATTTGAAAACGCCGGGTACGCGTAGTAGTGTGGACGGGGTACACGGAGCTTTTCAGATACGATGACATTAGAAAAGCACATTTCGTGACTCATGAATATGAACCAAAACAAAATTGTTCTTATATCTAGCTAGATAGCGCGCCATGGCTAGTGTTTGGATCACGAGTGATCATCAAACGGCTTTCATAACTGTGTGTGTTAGATTTAGTTGATTGATTTAGTTTCACCTTTCCTGATAGAACGTGACTATTACTGAACTCAAAACGTGGAATATCTAATTAATTAGATATTGACTTGAGGGGGAGAATTTCACAGGTGGGACTAGTAAATTAACCCATAGCTAGCATGATGCCTTCTAGATCTAGATAAGAGCTACTTATCTGAACTAACGACATGATAACTGTCACTACTGTAGATATAAAGAAAACGTTGACTTTCACTCGGTGCTATTCACTGACAGTAAAAAAAATGTGTCGTTATTGTATGCACTGCTGTCCGTAGACAACTCTCCACTCATTCTCCTCGGACCATCCATTTAATTGGCTTTGGCGGCCATCAGGTCCAGGCAATTCCTCATTTGACCTCTCGCGTCTATTTGGTTTGATATTATACGGCTGCGGGCCATCGTACATTTTAGTGGTTATTACCACCTCTTCCTCATCCCAGTCAGTTGCCATAGTTCTAGTACTAGACTGAGGCTACTCTCCTCCACTACTCCCCAACGTGACGTCATCGCCGAATTGCGCTAATATGCTAATGATAACAAAAAAAACGTACAAAACTGGTCTTGAACACCATTTTGAGACACCATTTTGAGATTTCTTGAATAATATACATATCTTGAGTGCTTTATGTACCCTGCAGGCAAACACAACAGCAATCATGGCCGCAAACATTCAAGTGAACTGCAAACTGCGCCCCAATAAAATACTATCTACTGCCAAAAGCAGCACTTCAAACTTGAAAAAACCTTGAAAGTGTCCACAGAGAAACTAAGCTGCAAGCTCGTGAAAAATCCACTTTAAACCTTAACCCGTTTCCACAATGACTGCTAAGATAGTATAATTTATTCAGCGAGCAAGAAATATTGTGGCTGACTCCTCCCATCCTGGACACACTGTTCCAGCCACTCCCCTCCGGCAGGAGGCTGCGGTCCATCAGGACCGAAACCTTACACCACAAGAACATTTTCTTCCTGTCTGCAGCTGACGTCATCAACAAAGCCCCAAACTCCCGACTGTCACTTGCATTCTCATAAAATACATCTTTCACTTTACTGCACATTGCAAAAATGTTGCACCAACCATGTTGCACACTTCATTTTATTTCATATTTTTATATTTCATATTTTAGATTGTATAGAATTATTTACATACTGTTACACCTAGTTAGATACTGCACCTTTCTGCCATAGTAAATTCATTGTTTGTGCAAACTCACCTGGCGAATAAATTCTGACCGTAGAATTTTAAAACAAGTGTTTAGACATATTTAAAATGTATTTATTCAAAATTGTTCAGGGGTGTGTTTTAAAATCTTGATTTCATATTATAATGTTACCAATTTAACTCCCAGTACTTTTCAGCTACTACACATATGTCAAATTTCATAATAAATGTTTGATGCACTTACCCAGTATGATGTCATCCAGTGCGCCCCCTGGACAAAATTCTACCATGATCTGGGACAGAGAAATAATCTCTATTAATAATGATTAATTACCACACAAAGTAACTAAAAGACATTTCAAAGCGAAAGAACAACTCTTTCGCTTTCATTTAAACTTGACCACTTGATCAATTCCACTGCCAAACTCTACTAAATTTTATATTAAGGCACTACTGGTTTAAGATGGCATTTAAACTTAACTACAAGGATTCAGATTCAGAGATTCAGAGATTCAGAAGACTTTATTTGCCATGACATGTGAACATGTATGGAATTTGCTTTGGTACAGTGGAGTTTACAATAGGACAGGTGCAAGACAGGACAAGACAGTGCATACCAACATATATAGTGCAAAAATGAGTAAATAATAGTGATATAATCTATCAATGACAGCAGACCATTAGGTTACTGAGGGGGGAGGGGGCAGTGCATTAATTAGACGGATGGCCGTGGGGAAGAAGCTGTGCAAATGTCTGGATTTAAGAGTCCTTATTGACCGCAACCTCCTGCCTGAAGGGAGCGGGGCGAAGAAACCGTGGCCTGGGTGTGCAGGGTCAGCCATGATCTTCCTGATCCTCCCCAGAGCCCTGCTGTTAAACAGGGCCCCAAGGGGGGGCAAGGGGCAGCCAATCACCTTCTCCGCCGAGCGTATCACCCGCTGCAGCTTGGCCTTGTCCTTGGCCGCTGCAGCGGGGAACCAGGTGATGATGGCAGAGGTGATGATGGACTCGATGATGGCCGTGTAGAAGTTCACCAGCATGGATTTAGGCAGCTTGAATTTCCTGAGCTGCCTCAGGAAAAACAAACGCTTCTGTGCTTTTTTAGTGAGGGCATCGGTGTTGGGCCCCCACTTTAGGTCCCGAGAGAGCGTCACCCCGAGGAATCTGCATGACTCCACTATGGCGACTGGGGTGCCTACCAGTATGATTGGAGGGGGAGGGGGCGGGTTCCTCCTGAAGTCCACTATTAACTCCACTGTTTTAAGAGCGTTTAGCTTTAAATTGTTGTGATCGCACCAAGAAACCACCGAGGATGTGTTTATGTTTTTTGTTTTAATAAAAATAAATATTAGACTTTATTTTGTATACTAGCCTTTCAAAACATGGAATAAGCGCAGCTAGTTCAGGCAGGGCAATCGGGCAGCACGCATCATCAAGGGACGTAAGGCGTCTTACTCCACCTTTCTTCCTCCGCCCACTACACCCATATTAGCAGCGCATATTCATTGGGCGCGTCCGATAAGGCGTCTTTAAAAGACGCGCGGATACGCACACACTCACCCCGGTCGTTTATGATCACCGATGCTGCCAGTCCTGTTCGTGTTCGCACGTGTATTGGCTATTTTCGATTCTGTTCGACTCTTCGGGCCTACCGGATGTCTTACTTCCGCGGAACCCGGCGACGAGGGGAATGGAGTTCGAAGGAGCTCACGTCTGGCCCGGAGATCGGCTGCCATCGAGGATTGGCCTGTCCACCGCATCCTCGACTCCCTGTATTCCAGGGGTTGTGTCTCCTCCCAGGGGATGCGACCACGAAGACCTTTTCACGTTCTTCGTGGAGTGCGGCGAGCCTGCTTCTTCTGCTCCCCCCAGCGCCCCGGCAGGAAAACAAAGGGGGAAACGGGGCTCCTCTTCACTACCGGCACCCGGAAAGAAGGCTCGAGGCCGGGGGGAGAGCCCGGCCCCAGCAGCGTCCACCTCCCGGTCCAATCCAGTGCTGACGCCCTTCTGGACATTAAAATGTCTCCGGCGGACATGAGTGCTCGTGTTTTCTCGCTGGAGGAGGCGACGGCGGTCGAGCCGCCGATCCCCGGTACTGCTTCGGAGTTGCTCGGATGTTGCTTCCGTGGCCTTCGACTTCGCATTGACTTCAGGGGAGGAATGACGTAGTCCGTGTCTTCGGACACCACCGGCTGGAAATCAGGAATGGTGTACCCGAATGAGAGGGTTTGTGTATCTTGCTCTTTAAATCGATGGTATGGCATTAATTGCCATGGCTTTAAGAAGTAGCCTACACGGTATCAATATCGGAACGTATGAGCCGGTGCTTTACGTGACAGCTTGTCAATGAATGTGTTCATTGTTATTCTCATTTATTTCAGGGATGCACTCAACAGTAACCTGTACCTGCGCAGAGGTTGCAGAGGCTAATTCTCGTCTGCTGTCCCTGGATAGATGTTCAGGCAGGAAACGTACTAAATGTCAATAACATACGATGTACTGGCAAGAGGGTAACGTATGGCCCATGTCGGGTTACACCAGCTAGTAGGTCTAGCGTTGCTAGCTACGAGTGTCATGCTAAGTAGCTACTTGCCGGAGGAACTAGCTAGCCAGCTACGGTTTGGGGATAACTCATGCTTTGGGAGCGTGGGGATAATTGAACTCATGCATGTAAGTATGCCGAGTGTGGCAATGCAAGTGTAATTGACGTGTGATGGGCCGTCTGAGTGCCATATTGTGGCTAGTAGTGGCATAGGTTTATCAGTTCCGACTAACCAACGAGTGCAACGGTCCCTCTTGCGTGATCTTGTTCTGGAGGGGATGGACTAAACCCTAGCATTCAAGCAGACGGCTATTTCTCTACCTGCCTGCCGGTCAACGATCCCTGGTCCGTGCTTCTGCTGCATGCCTCTCAGTGGCACTTAATTGGTGTTGGTGGGGTGGCAGCTGTTGCCTACTCTTAGTGGTGTGGTGTTCGGCTGCCGCAGCGGCCCGCGCACATCGACATGCTGTCGGTGGCTCCGTGTTGGATCCTGGTGATGAGCACCAGTCGGCATTGTGCACCTGCTGGACGATTTGGTAGCGGATGTTCCGTCGTCTCCCCCCGCGCTGCATCTCGGTGATCGATTGCGTGGACATTTCACTGTCCTTTGAGTAGACCGTATTCACGTGAGTTTATCGACATTTACTGATGGCGGTTCATGCGGGCGTCGTTACTCTTAGATAACTGGAGCGTGTCCTTGGCGTCGTGAGGGCCACTTCGGGCTTGTGCAGAACTTTCTGTCGTTGCGGGGGCCGGGGGCATTTACTTCCGCTATGCGTCATGCCTCAGGGTTCGCGTCCCCTCTGTTGGACCTCTCGACACGTGGCTAATTTCGGGATAGTATAGACGACGGTTGCGATCGGATCGCCGTTGAGTAGGCTGCGCGGCTGTCGGCGCGGGATCAGTTCTTCTATCACGATTCCGTGGAGTCGTCCGCTGCCTCGATTTCGTACCGGCGCGGCTCCCTCCGTGGGTTGGGGGGTTATCGCGTTCTCCAGACAAGGCCCTGTGGCCCACAGTTAACTTCCTGGCACTTGAGACGTAGTCCAAGATTTTACACAATTCTATTTTCATCGTGATTGCTTGTTCGTGCGTAGGGAAGGTTACTGTCGTGATATCGAAGCAAGGTCACATCATCGTAAGGAGGTTCTGTGCTTATCAATCTAGTCAGACTGCTGACATGGACCAGAGTGTGGGATCTCACATTGCGCACGCATTCATTCAGGCAATAGAGACTGTCGCACTGTCTTGTTTAATTTCAGGAGTTCCGATAGGCAAGCATGCCGTCATTTCTCAGACGGTGCGTGCGTGGTGCACATGTAGGCCTATGTTGTCTGCCGGCGAATACATGAAGTATTTTAAATCCACACTGGTGGATGAAGGATTCAACTTGTGGTTCTAAGATGGGGCGAAGGAGCGCACAGCGCAGACATGTTAAACACTGGTATCAGGTATTCAATTCATTGTGTCCTGAGCTGTTGATCAACGGGAAGAGAGCAGCATTCAGAATCAAGATTATGTAGCTATTATTCTACCCACCTTGCACATATAGGCCACTGAGGTTAGGTAGGTGAGGGGAAGTTCTGTGGGCGTATGTGAGCCTTCTGACATCGCTTGTATAGGGCAATACCCTTCGGATTACCGGTGTCCAACTGAACAAGAGTATTTCGGGCCCTATATGGCGATTATACTCTTGAGTCAGTGTTTTCACAACCTTTTTAATGTTTCACGGTGTGGGGAATTCACCACTATTGTGCAGTGAATGTTAACTGTGTCCTGAACATTCCAATCTGATACTATGCTAAGGCACCTCTTGTGATTGCTCGAACTAACTGTTTTGTTTACTCTCCTTTTATGTCTCGGTACCTGCTATGTCGCCTTCCGGGCAATGCCTTGTCCCGGGCGAGTCCCTGTTGTCACCGATGCCGACAAGGAAAATAAATCCTGGTTCGCAACAATTCGCTGTGGGCTGTCCCCGGATTGGTATACATCGCAATGCTTCCGGATTGGGGCTGCCACCCGGGCATATTCAGTGCTAGCCACGCTGAGAAGTTGGGGACTGGTCGTCCTCGGCTTACGAGCGCTATGTACGCCCCAATGCCCTGGACATTGTATGAGTCCAGAGATCTATGAGCTTAAGGTGAAGAGCTTTGCGGCCACATGGTCAAATTACGGATTGCAGTGTATACACAAGCCTGCATTACAGATGGTGGCTGGGTCGGCTTGTTAACCCATAACAGTAGAATATCTCTTTACATCTCGGTTCAGACGTGGTGATCCGCAGACGTGCTCTGAGCTGGTAGCTATCAATCAGAATCCATGTGTTCTGAATCGAGATATCTCTAGAGATGCCCTGGACTCCAGGGAACGGTGGGTGCTCTGCCGACACATTTGTTTATTCATTCTCACATAGTTACATTGGTGGTACATGCACATGCGCCTTGCATACATCTTTGGGGTTGCCGACGGGCGCTAGAGGAATGGGTCTCTAGAGACAGCTGTAACTCTGCCCTGTATGGATGAGAGGCTTCCGGATCACAAGCACTGTAGAATGTCTCCGTAGATCTTGGCTAGGCACTGGTGATCCGCAGACGTGCTCTGATTCGGTAGCAATCGATCAGAATCCAGCGTCCGAGTCAAGATATCTGCAGAGACACCCTGGATACCGGCCAGGGAACAGCAGGTGCTCTGCTGACACTAGTCATTTACACTAGATAACATATCTTCGTGTTCCAGCGTATACTTGCTGCCTTTGTGTACATCCTGATGGGTCCGCTGACGGGCGCATGAGGGGCAGCTTAGAGGTAGCTATCTGCCCGAGGTCGGATGTGAAGGGTACCGGGTATATGGTCGGTGGATTCGGCTTAGTCGCAGGTTCACCTCCGGTCCAGCACCGGGTCTGGACGGGATGTGCGCATGGGACGGCTCGGTAAACTGCACATCAGATGGTATGTAACATGACGGATATGCACACATAGTCTTAGTCATCGTTAATGCTAGCATGGCCCGCGCATCCAGAAAACGCTTGTTTTCGCCACTAGTACGTACGTAGTGGGATGTCAGGGGGTCCTCCTGTGATTTAGGAGAAGCGGCGCTCCTCTCTACACATAGTCTGGCGGAGCGGTGGTGTGTTGGGGGATTATATTCTATTGCTCCCTGCCTCATATGTCATGTATGTATGTGTTGCATCGAGGAGGCAGGGAGTACTTCCCTTAGATCATCCACTCCGCCAAAGTTAAATCTACATGTCCATGTCATGTAACAATAAATGCTCAAATCTAATACGTGATTGTCTTGACTGAACTACTGATATTGACAACTCAACACAGAGTCTAACCATCTTAAAAGCATTAAAACACATTTTGGTTCAATTTCTAGACTGGTAACTACATTTCATGAGAACAAGCACAGATTCAGACTCATTGAGCATTCAAACTTGATTACCAACCATAAAATAATGTTATAACATGTGTTTATTGTCTAATATGTTCGTTAGTTACTATTCATAGACCAATATATATACAAATTCCTCACCCATAACCAACCCTCAAAGAAGGTGGCATCCAAAAATGCAAGAACGTTGTCATGGTGACAGGTTGCCAGGATGTCAATTTCAGTGATGTGGTCCTCAAGCTGCTCCTCATTGCGCACCTTGATCACTTTAGCAGCTGCTGCAGTACCTTTTTTCTTGTTCTGCACCTAGACACAAAGGAATGGAATGAAGATAAGTAAGGAGAAGGCATGTCACAGTGGTCTGAATTCAAGCTGTGCCTTTCTGTAGATATTTTTTTAAATAAACATATACCTTAAAAATATTCCTTTATTCATGATAATGTAGTCAGTAGTATAATTTTACAGTTATTACATAATAGTGTAATAAGGATCTTGGTGTATAGGTTAAGACATAAGCAAAGTAAGGACATAATAACAAACATGTATTTGCCATAATATGTTGTGCTGTTCATAATCCACAGATACATATAACTCTAAAGCAGTATTACCAAGATAAGAGTTTAGACAAATCAATATATATTTTAGGGCTTAACTGATGCCCACTGGTAAGCACTTATAACCAATCCAAATCTTCAAAGAAGACATGAGAAAATGTTAATCCATGAAAATAGATTAATAGAAAAATGGAAGAAACCTTGAGAGGATGTACCACTTAATTAAAATATTTAATTAACTTCCATATATTTGTCTTAAAATTCTTAATAAATTACACAAGTAATGCATTTTCAAAGAAAATACAGTTTTTCTTCTCACCCTCCGCCCCTCGAACCAACAAAAACAATCACTGCTTATCTGGCTGTCTCCTCATGAATGCCCTCCCACAACCTGAATCTCAATCCCGACTAGACGAAGCTACTCTTCATCCCTAACAGATCATCTCTGGCCCTCCATCACTATTGACAGCATCTCTGTGACAGCCTCTCACTTGCCAAAAAACTGGCCTTCATCCTCAATGACAACCTTTCAAGATTTCAAGAAAAGCATTGCTCGCATGGCGCAGAACTGCTTGAATTCCCTTTTCAAAATAAAAAGGATCTGTTTATAAAATATAGTAAAAAGGGTGGGGCTTCCTCATTTAGAGCTCCTTTCCTCATGAACAGAGTTCCTGTTCCAATCATGGCGGTTTAAACGGCCGTAATGTCTCAAAAACATATCTCTAAAACGATGCATCTCTTTAGTCAGTCTAACTGTAAAATGTTACATCTCCAGTAGTCCACAGATAGCCAGCAAATACTTTATGTCCTCTAACCCCTTCTTTCTCATGTCCACTGCCCACCCCCCCCTGTCTTCTCAGAGGGTTTCAGGTTGGTTTGGTATGATCGGTGGGCTACTGTGAAGCCTTTTGTGTCACATAAAAGGGATCATGCATAGGTGTGAAGTTTTGTAAAATAGTTACCATGCTACCACATTAACACTACAGATAATGATTCTATCTTTACCCCGCTCCTCGTCTCTCTTCACTGGCTGCCCGTCACGGCCCGTATCAGATTCAAGACCCTGGTACTGACCTTCCGAGCGGTGAATGGGACTGCACCCGACTACATCAAGTCTCTCCTCCAGCCCTACACCCCCACCCGCCACCTTCGGTCTTCCTCTGACAACCGTCTGGTGGTCCCACCGCTCAAGACCGCCCGGTCCCAACACAAGCTCTTCCCCTGTCTTTATTTTTATTTTTTATTTCACCTTTATTTAACCAGGTAGGCTAGTTGAGAACAAGTTCTCATTTACAACTGCGACCTGGCCAAGATACAGCATAGCAATAAGACACATACAACAGAGTTTCACATAGAATACACAAACATAATAAGCACAGTAATTACAAATAAAACAGTTTAACACTGAGGATAAAAGTGCAGGTAGAAATACTGGAGTGCAACGGAGCAAGATTAAATAAATAAATCAGTACACTATTGGTGTGAGGTAGATAGGTGGGCTGTTTATGTACAGGTGCAGTGATCTGTGAGCTGCTCTGACAGCTGGTGCTTAAAGCTGGAGAGGGAGATGAAAGTCTCCAACTTCAGAGACCTTTGTAATATGTTCCAGTCATTGGCAGCAGAGAACTGGAAAGAAAGTCGACCAAATGAGGAATTGGTTTTGGGGGTAACCAGTGAGATGTACCTGCTGGAGCGTGTGCTACGGGTGGGTACTACCATGGTGACCAAAGAGCTAAGGTAAGACGGGGTTTTACCTAGCAGGAATTTGTAAATAACCTGCAGTCAGTGGGTTTGGCGTCGGGTGTGAAGCGATGGCCAGCCAATGAGAGCGTACAGGTCACAGTGGTGGGTAGTGTATGGGGCATTGGTGGCAAAACGGATGGCACTGTGATAGACAACATCCAATTTATTGAGTAGATTGTTGGCGGCTAATTTATATATGACATCGCCAAAGTCGAGGATTGGTAAGATGTTCAATTTAACAAGGGTATGTTTGGCGGCATGAGTAAAGGATGCCTTGTTGCGATATAGAAAGCCGATTCTAGATTTAATTTTTGATTGCAGGTGCATAATGTGAGTCTGGAAGGAGAGTTTACAATCCAACCAGACACCTAGATATTTATAGTTGTCCACATATTCTAAGTCAGAGCCGTCCAGAGTGTTGATGCTGGACGGACAGGCGGGTGCAGACAGTGACCGATTGAAAAGCATGCATTTGGTTTTACTTGTGTTTAAGAGCAGTTGGAGGCCACGGAAGGAGAGTTGTATGGCGTTGAAGCTCGTCTGGAGGTTACTTAGCACAGTGTCTAGAGAGGGGCCAGAGCAGGGCTTGAAATTAACTTTTTTCCTCAGTGTCCCACAACTGTCCCGAATTCTACTTTGTATTGTCCCGGATATAACCAACAGTGTCCCAAATTCCCAAATTTGTTTCGTTGTCGCCCCCGCAGAGTATATATAATTTGATTTTATAAGTTCATAACACATTTTTCTCATACCAACGTTGATTGGCAAACTCGTCATTCTACAATTCTACAATTACCTTGCGACCCCCTTTCTACTCGGTACCCGATCTGACTGACGTTATTGACCAAAATAAATAAATAAAAACATTGGCTCATGGACAAAAAAAAGTATGATTAGCTGCTATCTTACGTTTTTGAAGCTAACGAATCTAGCTTAGTCCCTGACTGAACAAAGAAAATACCAAAATGACAGTACAAACTACACCTCTTAATCTAATCAACTGAATTTCACATGATTTTAGCAAACATCAAAATAACATTTCGGACGTTTGTAGCTGCTATGCATAATTGTAAGGCACACTTCAGTTGCTAGCGTTAGCTATCGCTGAGCACTGCTAGCTAACACTGTCACAGGCAACGAACTTTGAGAAGACGATGAATGATGACTTGGGGTGTCGGGAGTCTGCAGTGTTGGAGCTTGCCTTATTTGCTTTAGGAGGCTGTTTATTAAGCCGCCTCAGCATTTTGTTGTTCTCCTTGTCGATTATATGGTCTGTCTATTACATTACTTCTCTGTCTGCAGCAACTGACAGTAGAATGGATGACGTAGAATGCATTCTATGATTTGCCCAATCGTGATTCGTGAGATGTCGCAAATGTAACTCGCCTTTCTAAAAGTAACATCTATCTTTACTCATAATTAATGCATTTGCAAATAACGGCTGTTTGGAAGTAAGTTTACTTTTATTTATTTTTCACTGTCCCGGGATTGTCCCAGACAAAATACATTTGTGTCCCAGAAGGATTTTTTATCGTCCCCGGGACATCGGGACACCGTTAATTTCGAGCCCTGGGCCAGAGGTATAAAGGATGGTATCATCTGCATAGAGGTGAATCAAAGAATCACCAGCGGCAAGAGCAACATCATTGATGTAAACCGAGAAAAGAGTCGGCCCGAGAATTGAACCCTGCGGCACCCCCATAGAGACTGCCAGAGGTCCGGACAACAGGCCCTCTGATTTGACACACTGAACTCTATCAGAAAAGTAGTTGGTAAACCAGGCCAGGCAATTGTTTGAGAACCCCAGGCTGTTAAGTCTACCAATAAGAATGTTGTGATTGACAGAGTCGAAAGCTTTGGCCAGGTCGATGAATACGGCTGCACAGTAGTGTCTCTTATTGATGGCATTTATGATATCGTTTAAGACCTTGAGCGTGGCCGAAGTGCACCCATGACCAGCTCTAAAACCAGATTGCATAGAGGTGAAGGTACGGTGGGATTCCAAATGGTCGGTAACCTGCTTGTTAACAAGGCTTTCGAAGACTTTGGAAAGACAGGGTAAGATAGATATAGGTCTGTAGCAGTTTGGGTCAAGAGTGTCACCCCCTTTGAAGAGAGGAATGACCGCGGCAGCTTTCCAATCTTTGGGAATCTCAGACGATACGAAAGAGAGGTTGAACAGACTAGTGATAGGGGATATAACAATTTCAGCAGACAATTTAAGAAAGAAAGGGTCCAGATTATCTAGCCCAGTTGATTTGTAGGGGTCCAGATGTTGCAGCTCTTTCAAAACATCAGCTATCTGGATATGGGTGAAGGAGAAATGGTGGGGGCTTGGGCGGGTCACTGTGGAGGGTGCCGGACAGTTGGCCGAGGTAGGGGTAGCCAGGTGGAACGCAAGGCCAGCCATAGAGAAATGCTTATTGAAATTCTCAATTATAATGGATTTATCAGTGGTGACAGTGTTTCCTAGCCTCAAAGCAGCGGGCAGCTGGGAGGAGGTGCTCTTATTCTCCCAGAACTTTTTTGAGTTTGTGCTACAGGATGCAAATTTCTGTTTAAAAAAGCTAGCCTTAGCTTTCCTAACTGCCTGAGTGTATTTGTTTCTAACTTCCCTAAAAAGTTGCATATCACAGGGGCTGTTCGATGCTAATGCAGAACGCCACAGGATGTTTTTGTGCCGGTCAAGGGCGGACAAGTCAGGAGTGTACCAAGGTCTATATCTATTCTTGGTTCAAAATTTTTTAAATGGAGCATGCTTATTTAAAATGTTGAGGAAGGCACTTTTAAAGAAAGACCAAGCATCTTCAACTGATGGGATGAGGTCAATGTTATTCCAGGATACCCCGGCCAGGTCGATTAGAAAGGCCTGCTAGCAGAAGTGTTTTAAGGAGCGTTTAACAGTGATGAGGGGTGGACGTTTGATTGCAGACCCATTACGGATGCAGGCAATGAGGCAGTGATCACTGAGATCTTGATTGAAAACAGCAGAGGTGTATTTGGAGGGCAAGTTAGTTAGGATGATATCTATAAGGGTGCCCGTGTTTACGGATTTGGGGTTATACCTGGTCGGCTCGTAGATAATTTGTGTGAGATTGAGGGCGTCAAGCTTAGATTGTAGAATGGCTGGGGTGTTGAGCATGTCCCAGTTTAGGTCGCCTAGTAGCACGAGCTCAGAGGATAGATGAGGGGCAATCAATTCACATATGGCATCGAGGGCACAGCTGGGGGCAGAGGGTGGTCTATAGCAAGCGGAAATGGTGAGAGACTTGTTTCTGGAAAGCTGAATTTTTAGAAGTAGAAGCTCAAATTGTTTGGGTATAGACCTGGATAACAAGACAGAACACTGGAGGCTATCTTTGCAGTAGATTGCAACACCGCCCCCTTTGGCAGTTCTATCTTGGCGGAAGATGTTATATTTAGGGATGGAGATTTCAGGGTTTTTAGTGGTCTTCCTGAGCCAGGATTCGGACACGGCTAAGACATCCGGGTTGGCAGAGTGTGCTAAAGCAGTGAGTAAAGCAAACTTAGGGAGTAGGCTTCTAATGTTGATATGCATGAAACCGAGGCTTTTACGATTACAGAAATCAGCAAAAGAGAGCACCTGTGGAGTGGGAGTGGAGCTAGGCACTGCGGGGCCTGGGTTAACCTCTACATCACCAGAGGAACAGAGGAGAAGTAGGATAAGGGTACGACTAAAGGCTATACGAACAGGCCGTCTAGCACGTTCAGAACAGAGAGTAAAAGGAGCAGGTCTCTGGGCACAATAGCATAGATTCAAGATATAGTGTGCAACACGGCAGGTAAGGTAGGATGTGAGTACATCGGATGTAAGCCAAGGCATTGAGTGATGATGAGAGATATATAGTCTCTAGAGATGATTAAGCCAGGTGATGTCAACGCGTAAGTAGGAGGTGGAACAACATGGTTGATTAAGGCAGATTGAGCAGGGCTAGAGGTTTTACAGAGAAGTGAGACAATAATAACTAAACAGGATAGTGATGGACAATGCATATTGATATAGATATTAGCAAGCAAGCAAAGTTTGTTAATAGAGTATTTAAAAATCCAAAGTTAGTTAATTAGAGAGAGAGGCATACGAAGTCAGCTGATCAATAGGGTCCAGTGGGTGGTGGGGCTAACAGGTTAGCAGTTAGCAGACCGGGGACCAACAAGTTTGCAGGTAGCAGACCGGGGCAAACAAGCTAGCAGCAAGTAGACCAGGGCCAACAAGCTTGCAAATTACCAGACCTGGTCCAGCAAGCTAGCAGTTATCAGACCGGGGCTTACAGCAAGCCGCTAGCAGACAGGTTCTGTGCCCCGTACCGGCAATAGAAGGGTACCTGGTGTTGATTGCCCAGGTGAGGGCTTCGATGGGGCCTCAGCCAGGCTAGCTTCGGGATAGTTGGTGCTTACTCCGGGAAGGAAACTCTAGCCAGAAGTAGTCACCCGCGATTGCGGTTAGCTAGTAGCGATGATCCAACTGAGAAGGATCAGAATTTGTGGAGCGAATCCGGGGATATGGAGAGAGAAATAGATCCGTAATGCTCTGGTTTGAGTCACGTTGTACGAACTGGCGAGAGCTTTTTGAGCTAAAGGTTAGCTGACTGTTAGCTGGTTAGCTGGAAGGCTTTAGTTGAGGGATTCCAAATCCGAACTAAGTTTAGATACTTTAGAAAGAAACTTCAAAACAGATCTTCAAACAGATCCACGCCACAAAGGGGCTCGACAGGACAAAGACATACACAAGACATACACGTCTGACTGCTACGCCGTCTTGGTATCGATCTGGTATGCTAACCGGAGCTGTCAAACATACGACCTGTGACACGACCTGACACGACCTGACTAAGGTAACTTAGGGCCATGGAAAACAAGCTGTGCAAAAGCTAATGCGACACGGTTAGTAAATGACAGATGATTATCCTGAGATGTTGGGCGACACAGGCAGGCTATGAAGCTAACTGGAGACACACAGGCAGGCCATGAGGCTAACTGGAGACACACACTGTCTGGCCCCCCAGTGGTGGAATCAACTCCCCACCTCTCCTCACCTTCAAGAAAAGGCTCAAGACACACTTGTTCCGGGAATACAACGGTACCTAGGAAAGATCTGCTGGACATGATGTTAGTTTCCTCCAGGATCAGAAGGACTCTTACTTAGAGACCTGCTGCTCTTGTTGGTTAGCTGTAACTGATTTAAAATTATTGTACTCGCTGTGAGGTAGTTACTGTTGTTTGCTCTTCCACAGGTACACTCGTGCACTTTAAGGTTCATGTTGTTCAATTGTAACTTGTTTAACTTCATGCTCTTATGATTGGCACTTTTTTTTGTGTTTTTTTCACAATGTATGATTCATGTTTGACTACTTGCAATGTTGGGGATATCTCGTTGTTATGATCAGTGACCTATGCACTTTTGTAAAGCTCTCTCTTGGAAGTCGCTTTGGATAAAAGCGTCTGCTAAATGAATAAATGTAAATGTAAATCTTATATTATAAGGTAATGTCTCACACACAAACATTAAATCCCAACAA
>CAEFZP010005649.1:0-71002 GCA_903064625.1 Mallotus villosus | reverse complement strand
GTCCCACTCCTCTTTGCAGATCTTTTAGAGTTAATACTTATTTCACTCATTAAAATGCAATTCAATTCATAAACATTTTACATGCGTTTTTCTGGATTTTGTAGTTGTTATTCTGTCTCTGATAATTTCTTTGTCAGTGGGCAAACGTACAAAATCAGCAGGGGATCAAAAATAAACTTCCCTCACCGTATATACACTTATATAATATATATATACACTAATATAATATATATTAATGTCAGGTTACTCAATGTGCTGTACCAGAAGTACCAGAAGAATTTATTGACTCTGATAGTGGAAATGCAGTTCCTAGTTTTTCCCTCAAAATAAACTGAATTGCTTTCACAACGCTGTGAGTCTTTAAGGCCTCGTTAGGAAAACTGAGTGTCTCCTTTCTAATTATTTTCAAGATTGGTCCTTTCAAGAACTAACAGCTTCAGAGGGAGCTCCAAATATAAATAGTGTTGCACAACGGAGAAGTTAGCTACAGCTCATTAAAATAATTCTAATGGTAGATTTGGAATAGTATTTTGGTTGAGGAACAAGATGAATCATTAAGGTTCCCAGTGCATAGTGCCCATGATGCAGTCATTGATTAAGATGCCAGTGAAACACACAAATACAGATTACTTGAACTATAGATGGTAGGACATACTACCATGATCAGTCTCCTTTATCTGACCCAAGACCAGGCCTTTTATAGTCATCTCTTCCGGGTGCTACCAACTGCAAGGTGCTCTCGGCTGCCCTACTTTATTGCTAAACACAAAATCCACATAACCACAACATCATAATCTCCCACCAATTTACCCAGTAAACGTCACTATCTTCACCCAAAACACAGCAACTAGCCAACATACACCCCACATCCAGGCCAACAGCAACGAGCCAACATACACCCCACATCCAGGCCAACAGCAACGAGCCAACATACACCCCACATCCAGGCCATTTGGTATACTGGGAAAATGTCCAGTGGGCCGACGCACTTGTGGCCGATATGATATTTGTTTTTTACATTTGGCAAAAACAGGTGAACATAGAACATGGAGGAGAGGTGACTGGCCATGGCACCTGTCAGGCAGAGGTGCAGGTGTCTGACAGTGAAGCGAAGGAGGGATAATACAAGCAGCAACTCAATTCAAGTATCTTGGGTTGGTCCTTGACCCCCAACTAAAATGTGATAAACACAATGAGAAAATATCAAAAACAATAAAACAAAACTTAAATTGTTTCAAACTAATTCAACATTACATTCCGCACCATGCAGGCGGCCCTGCTGTTCAGCCTTTTCTTACAGGGCTTGTAAATTGTGGAACTCACTGCCCACAGATCATTTCTGAGTTTAAAATGTTCACCTCTAGGCTTAAGGCATGGCTGAAAGCAAACCAAAACTGTAGCGTGAATGAGTTTTCAATCAGTACAATTGCATTGTGTACCTTTCGAATTCGTTTTTAGAATGAGTGTGTTCTGAATATGTGTATTTTCCTCTTCTGTATTTAAAACATTGTATATTGTTTTTATTATGTGCTATTGTAGAAAGGCCCATCCAGGAAAATTAGCACTTGCTATATACTCATTTTGCATCACATCAGTGATGAGTGAGCAGCAGAGTGTAACTGAAGCGGTAAGCATGGTAATGTAGAGCTAGCTAAAGTGTAACTGAAGTGGTAAACATGGTAGCTACATGATTAACAGGGAGGGACTCCCAGGGCGGGTGCAGGAGGATAGTGTGTGTAGGCCCTACTCCACTGCCACCTTTGATCACCAGGGAGTCAGTCAAGAGAGAGTGAGTACACTGGTCCTTGGCACTTACTACTCAGCTTTGTAGGGGTTTGGGGAATGGAACAGTAGGTATGCATATTTACAGAGGCCGCAAGAATGGGCAGCACGGTGGCGCAGTGGTTAGCACTGTCGCCTCACAGCAAGAAGGTCCCTGGTTCGAACCCCGGTCGCTCCAGGTCCTTTCTGTGTGGAGTTTACATGTTCTCCCCGTGCCTGCGTGGGTTTCCTCCGGGTACTCCGGTTTCCCCCACCATCATAAAGACATGCGTATGAATGCGTATGAATGTTGAATGAATGTTGGTGGTCAGAGGGCCCGTATGGCGCGAATTGGCAGCCTCGCTTCTGCACCACCGGTATGACTGGGTCTGAATGAATACTTGACTCTGTAAAGCGACTTTGAGTGTCCTGGAAAAGCGCTATACAAATAAAATGTATTATTATTATTATTAAGAATGGAGTACTGGGGGGTATTCCAGGTAGCGGGTTTAACAAACTCTGAGATTAACCCTGAACTCTGAGTTGAGTTACTCTAACATTGGAAACTCTGAAAATTCGGTTCCAGAAAAGCTGATATGAATTAGTTAACTCAACTCGGAGTACGTCAACTCAGAGTTAAGCGCGGGCATGAGAACTATTGAAAGCCAACATCAATGGAGCTCCGATACTAGGATCCACCATGCCACCCGGCGACAAAAAACGTTGTCCTACGTCACCAAACTTCAGATTCAAGTTTCATTTCGTGTTTATGGTCGAGTACATTTTCCGGAAAAAAGCAACACGGCTGTAGCAGCGTATGCAAGTGGCGTGGGAGACAATTGCTGCCGAGCATACATTTGAATATAATAGCCAGTCCATACATTGAACATTTAACCCAACTGTCCGTTAATGTTACAGGAGAAAAAGTGGTGGCCTTAATAAAATAGCAGGTTCAATGTTTTATTAAATATAAAAACATACTACGCAGGTAATGCATAGTTTGCTTAGGCTATACGCTTGTGATTGTAGCCTCGACGTCACCTTGGTTTTAATCATATTCGACATGATACTAATTCAATATCAATTGGTGCCTATTTCAAGCAGTTTCCCCCAACAGAATGCTTTTCATCAAAAGATGATGATGACGAAAAGACATTGACTGCTGCCGTAGAAATGGATGCAGAGAATTATGTGGTAGCTGGTAGTTCTCTCCCCATGTAGCTTACTATTATTTACATCGTATAAAAACGATTTGCACATTCTAATCATGTTGAACAGAGCATGGATGCTACAGTGAGATGTTCATTTAATGGCAGGTGTATTTTGCATGTGGAACTGTGAAATGTAGCTAATGTAATCTCATGTAGGCCTATTCCTATATAGTTACAAATAAATGAGTTGTACAAACTGTACCTCATGAAGAAAGTGCCAAAAACTGACCAAGAGATGGTGTAGGCCTACTTAGGGTAGACGAATAAAGACTAATCTCGAAAACGATTTACTGGAACTCCAGTTACGGGAGAATGCATGGTCAAAAGTGATGTTAATTGTAGGAACAATAACCTATAGGCTATGAAAATTAATTATTGAATTTGCTGAATTTCTATTTTTACCAAGAGATGGTGTAGGACTTAGGGCAGAAGAATAGAGGCTGACCTTGTAAGGCTATCAACCTGCCCCCACCTCTCATATGGTAAACTATGGAGTTACTGGATGGAGTCTCAACTTGATGGCTCTCACATCTCATTGTGTAACTTACTGTAGCATAGTCATGTTGATAAGAAAGGGTCAAGATTGTGGTGTGATTGTAGTTGTTCTTGGGTATTAAAAGGAATTGTGAAGCATTTTTCTGTGGATGATTGATCTCCTGAGACCTTCTCCTCAGCTCTGGCTTTGTATCTCTGGTTTACAATGGGCCTAGTCATGGTAGAGTAGGCCTAGTTAACTTTCATTGATTTCATTCATTTGCAATATGATTACATGATTATATTATTTCACTTTAATTTGACCATTCTTGCTTTGATTTAACCCAAAGAGTCAAATAACTGCAATTGGTAGGCTATTGGCCTTATTTGGTTAATGTTAATAGGCCTACTGTTCAGTTTCCCATCTTCCTTCAAACCAAGGCTACTCATTGTTAGATTTCTATTTGTAGGCAATGAAGAAGACCAAATCCTACAATTTCAATGATTTTTCTTTATTTCAGTGCCAAAAAGCTTTTGGTCAATTATGTGTGCACGTCCACGGCGTATAACACTAGCGATGAAGACCCAAGGGCTGAGAATGTTGCTCAAATAAATTACAGATCGTGACGGGAAACGGTAACGTTAACTTAGGCATTCATCAGGGAATTAAAGCACATCAAATCGCAGTCTTGAAATCGTCTCCTGGCGTATAACTAAGCGAATTTAATTTTGTTCGAGATCGCTCGGCTGAACCAGGAAACGATATCCCATGTCTTCCAACGCTATCAAACTCAGAAAGTGGGAGGGGATAGGTAAAACTCAGAGTTTGGCATGGAACTAACCTGCTCGCGACCAGGTTAGTTTCACAGCGTAAGTTACCATGGCAACTTACCAAAAGGTTTCGTTACCTCTCTTTCTGGAACGGAAACCTCGGAGTTTGCCTATTTTCAGGGTTAAACAACTCAGAGTTTTCACAAAACCGGCTACCTGGAATACCCCCCTGGTGGGTGGTGTCGGACCGATTGTGGTGGTCTCAGCAAAAATGCCAGGGTCCCAGGGTTTTTTGTCCCATTCCAGCCCTACCCACATCTCTTCTCCTCCCGCTACACAACTATATTGGATTTAAACAAACAAACAGATTCCTGGCATTATTAGAGAGAATAGATGAATCCTGGTCATAGCACAGGGGTGTCAAACTCAATTTCACCAAGGGCCACACTGGGAAATGAGAATCGCAAGGTCCAGATACAAAAACAATTTGGTCAACATCATGCCCAACTCATTCTAGTGTTATCCTATCTTTCGGAAGATAAGATAAGAGACAGGTTACAAGGTCGAAACTTACAATATGCTTGTTGATACACGATCTGAAGAAATGAAACCAAATCATGCAGCACACCAATTCGAAACGAGCTCAGTAGCCTACTGTACTGCACTGTACAATACTGACAATACAATAGGCTACTTACAGTAGGCTATGTAAGGGATAATGCCCGACGAGGTGTACAATATCATCTGATAATGGACGATGCGGAGGCGTGAACCGTCCGACAGCTTCCGCGGATTATTATTGCTTCCGCGGATAAATGTGGAGTGGAAATAAATGTGGTGTGGTAATACATGTGGAAATAAATGTGGAGTGTAAAAGTCTAAAAAAATAAATAAATGTGGCATTAGGAAATAAAAGTCCCATTCAATAAATAAATGGTGTCTTTACAAAAACGTCATTTTGAAATAAATAAATGTATTATTTATATGTATTGCCATATTTTTTAATTTTAGGCTTTATTTCATAGCCATATTTATATATTTATGTATTTATTTACAGATCTATTTATTTATTTAATTTTGACTAAATCGGCGTTCCATAGTTTGACACAAACAACAAACTGTAACTGATAACCAGGAACCAGTTCCTACGGTGTGTGTTTACCTTCTTGGATGGCTGTTAGTTTAACAGACCACCAGCCAGAGATTAAACACAGCTCGAGACCATATGCAAAGAAATTTTACAAGCTCAAACACAGACACACACACACACCAGTATCTCACTTTCACACACACGGAGAAATTGAATAAATACTTGAATTGAGTATTTGTGCCATGTGTCAAATATTTTCTTCTGCAAGTCAGAGCAATTATTAATAACAACAAAAAACCACTAATAATAGTATCAATAAAACACCCCCATTCCCGCGACCTTTACAACCCGCCCCCCCTTTAACCCCCTAACGGGGGAAAGGAATGTCACTCTTTCCTGTCTTCAAAACTTGAGAGCCCTGCAAATCAATATCAAGATTTTCACGAACTAAGTAGCTGCTACTGTAGACTAGTCTAGGCTACGGCCGCAGCCTGTGACTGTAGAGAGTGCAACGGTGAAAAGACAGTTTTGCTGAAATGACGTAGGGCCGTAACTACCATTGAGGACACCAAGGTCGTGTCCTCTGTATTTTTTTTCTTATTTCTACGCGCGCTCGCATTAACTGTGATGCAGACATGCAGTTAAGCCCCGAATGTTTACAACGCTCTGGCCTGATTAACACTAGGATCGTTAAGCAGCCTCAAAAATGGGATCAATATAAAAATGACGATCCCTTTCTGTAATTATGATACCCCCCCGAAAGGTTCACTGCACCCCCAGTCAAAGCAGGCTGCATCCAGCCCTGTTGTTTGGTAAACAAAAAAAAGTGGGCCGGTCATGGGTCTGAAACTCCCGGGCTGAAAAGTGTCCCCACTCCGGCCCTGACCCAGACCATGGTATAAAGTTGGTTATAGAATACTGTATATTTTTCATACTGTATATTGTGTTATACTGTATAGTCTAAACTGTATAGAGGCCTGCTATAATATTCAAAACCAAATTGCGTGCAGGGACCACCATAATTTAACGCAAGCCTATTATAAATGTATGTTCTGACTGCTGACAATTAGTTTGGTTTTAAAATAAAACATGGTACTGATCTCTGTATCTATGCTCTGAAGGAGATTGTCTCTAGACAAGTCTTAATTCATCTGTATTTTTATGTTTTATTGATGCTTCCAAAGCTTTCGATAGAATTTGTCATGAAATGAGTTTATGAAGCTGCTAGCGAGAGGTATCCCTAAAACTCTTGTGAAAATGTTGGTGTTCTGGTATGCCAATCGAACTTTGCATGTTAAATGAGACAATATTGTATCAGCTCCTTTCTATGTTGGTAATGGAGTTCGACAAGGAGGAATTTTATCTCCTTTTTTGTTTAATGTTTATATGGATGACTTATCAAGCCAGCTGAATAAGACAAATACAGGCTGTCTTGTAGGTGAATCTATTGTCAATCATCAGATGTACGCAGATGATCTTACTCAGCCCATATAGTGCTGGGCTGCAACAGATGCTGAGGGTGTGCTCTCAGTATGGCATAGATCATGATATAAAATATAATGCAAAGAAAAGCCACATAATGATAGTCAGAACTTTCAGGACATGACATTAACCTTCCCTACCTTTTATTTATCTGCCAGTCCCCTTGGTGTTTGTGAGGAAATAAAATATCTGGGCCATGTCATGTCTGATGATTGGACAGATGACAACGATATATATCGACAGCGCTGTAAAATATATTCTTAGGCCAATGTGTTACTAAGGAAGTTGTATATGTGCTCAGATTCAGTTAAATGTTCCCTGTTTAGAACCTACATAACACCATTGTACACTGCTCATTTGTGGTCTAATCACAGGAAAAGGAGTACAGAGACTGAAAGTAGCTTACAATGATGCTTTTAGATTGCTGCTTCATGTGCCTAGGTGGCATAGTGCTGGTCAGTTGTTTGTGTCTAAGCATGTACCAACCTGTGAGGCACTCTTGAGACAATTGATGTATGGTTTCATGTGTCGACTGGACACGTCTGAGAACTGTATAATAGAGACTCTGGTCAACCCTCTAAAGAGCTGCTATCGATTTACTTGAAACTTAAGACGACATTGGCACAAAAGTCTTCATACTTTTTAATGCACTGCATTCTGTATGTTGTACTTTTTTAGCTTTTCTCTCTCTCTTTTTATAGTTCTGTCTGTTATTTTTATATGGAACTTGGCGTCTGAAATAAAGATTTATAATAAAGATTTATATGAAGATAGCCTAGTAGTCTATGTACTTATGTCTCATTTCAGTTGATTGTGGCCTGTGTTATGCCCTATCTGCCTATTTGCCTATAGATATCCATTTCACATAATTGAGTTTTCTTGAAGTTTCTTTTCCTGTTTAATTTTGTTATCACCCCGCAATAAACCACTCCCAGAAAACACCTTTAAAAGCGTCAACTCAACCTGCCCAGTATCAGTCGGACTTTCATAGAATAATCAATTTGAACCGCAATGCATTTCGTCGTACTTTTCGTTGGATGTGCGCTGTTTTCCACAGGTAAGTCTCAAATACACTATAGCCTATTGTAGACTGGTCGCATAGTTTCAGCTAAAATCTATTAGGCTACCTATGGTTGCAGATTAATAGCCTATGGTTTTAGTTATGTCATTTCCAACTGAAAGTAGCCTAATCCAATTACAATCATTGATGCAAGCCTTCTGTTTTGTATTCTCATTATAACAGGTCTAGTGTCAATTTATTAGCAGTTTCTAATAATCTAAATAACCTGTTCTGATACGCCCATATTTTAGCCTTTACACTCACCTGTTACGAGTGCATACCCGGGGCAGATGGATCATGCGTGGACACTCAGAAGACATGTCCCAGTTCCACTCAATGTGCAGCAATGAGGGTCACATCTTACGCAGGTCAGATACTTGAATGCAAAACTCATTTTATTGTATTATTATGTAGCATATGTTGGCTTTATCGAGATACAGGTTATTGGCCAAATTGTTTTCATTACAGACATCATAAAATCCTGTTTTGAATGAATGTAATTGTTTTCCATAACTATCAAGGAGCGTAAAAAGTCCTAGATCGGACCGCGAAGAGCTGTGCTGCACCTGCTGAGTGCCAGGTGACAGGGTCAATTAACTACGGAATCTCAAGGACATTGTTAAATAGCAAGTGCTGCACCACGGACTTTTGCAACTCTCAGAATGTCCCAGGTTAGTCTTTACCTGTAAACCAATATTAGGCTATTGTTATTGCGTTAAATCTATATTATGTATTTTTTATAATTATTATATTATTTATTATAAATACTCATTATAAGCCTATTTGTATTATGTATTTTATGATTATTATCGTGTAAACCAGTATTATTATGCCTCTTGAACAGGTCATCATTGTAAATGTTGGTTCTCAATTGATTTTACCTGGTTAAATAAAGGTCATATAGGCCTATTATGATTGTTATATTGCATCACCTATATGATAAACCTTCTTATTATATGGCAACGACAGTACGAGCCTTCTGATTGGCTAATGGGTAGTCATGCCAAACCCGTATTGACCAGCGGTCCAATAAGTATTGTTATTGCCCTCCTCTGACGTCATCTTCAAAATTAGCGATATCGAAGTCAACTGAGTCTAGACGATACTGAAGACATCAACAGCGACGAAGAAATTGTTAACTTTCTAAAATAATCGTTATTTGTGTTGGAATTAAAGCCATTTTAGCAGAACCGTACTGTCCGCTTTCTATCAAAAGTAATTGGTTGCTAGACAACACATGAAACACACCGTGAGAAGACTTGAGAGCTAGCCTAGCTAGCTACAATTAGCCTACAATTTACAAAATGAAAAGAGCTAAAAATGCCATATAATAAACAACTTACTAACCTCGACCGTTCGGTCATGCCGGGAAATATCAAACCTCGACTTTGCCGTATCAACCTCGCTATCGCTCGGTCGATACGTTCAAGTCTCGTTTGATATTTCCCGGCATGACCTCACTCTCGGTTAGTAAGTAGTTATTCATCTAAATTGGAATCTGACATTCTATTGACGAATTCAAGTCAAGGACAAAAAGATTGTCATGTAACCGGTGTGAATTTGTGAAGCTCACTCCTCAGGTATGTAATGGGCCACCCTCGGCTAAGAATAGCTAGCTTTTCTTTGGCGTAGGTGGTAGTGGTTGCGCTTGGAAGTCGAGAGGGTGGTAGGTTCGACTCCCCGTGGGAGTGAACATTGGCCAGATACCTCTGACGGAGCTTGCAAGACCGCGTCCGTTACATACCAGTTACACAAACGTGCAATACGAGAACTTTCCACTGGTTATACAATGTATTGTCATAGGCGCCAATATACTTTACGGTTTTATTACCGAGTTAATAGGCGTGTGTTCGGATCGGCCGCTGTCCATTTCCTAAGGTTCTGAAATGCGCTAGTTTGTGTTGTAGTTCCGTAATGGCGGTGGAGAAACATGTGAGCGAAGCCATTTCGTCCGTTGTGGCAACGCTGCGGAATATCCATAAGCTAAAGCCGGAGCAAGAACAAGGTTTGCTGAGTTTTGTTGGTGGCCATGATGTTGTGGCCCCTCCTCCCCACGTGATTCGGGAAAAGTTAGATTTTCCAGCTAAGGCAGCTAGCTCTGTTACAGTAGTGGTGAAGGAATTGGCTAAGGCGAACGCTAGCTATTGGTTATGGCAGATCAAAGTGGCTCTGGGCAGATGCAATAGTTTTAAACGTCAACAGAGTACCCGCTTACAAGGAAGTCAATGGGTGTTAATGGAGCGAGCCCAGACTCTCTGTACAAATTACATTTACGAGAGTCTGGTTAGGACCAGGCTACCCGACAGCACCAACGGAGAAAAATATAAATCGGTGCCTATGTCTACAGTATAGTCTATGGTAACTTCAGTGCTTCTTTTTTTTTCTCCTCCACAGAATCCAGCAGTAGTACCCCAAATGGGAAACAGTGCTTCACATGCAACGGCCAGGATTGCCTCACCACTCTAAAGTGCCTGGGGGACGAGAATAACTGTATCTCCACTACAAGTAATGTTTCACATGATTGGTTCGCTATTATTCTCAAAAATGTGAAATTGCACTCATGACAGTGCTTGTTGTTCTATATCTCAAATTATATTCTGAAAAAAGTCTTTGTCTGTGCACAGCACAGGTGTGAAGGTAAACCGAGGGAATAACAGTGCTTCTTCTTGTGCTTGTAGCTGAGGCCTCAGGTGAGAAGGTTTCCTTGAAGGGATGTGCCAGCAAGAGTATGTGTGGGTCCCTGGCAGCTCAACTGCCAGGCATGAGCTTCAAGCAGGACTGCTGTGAAGGCAACCTGTGCAACGACGCACGGAGCCTCACCGCGAGTCTGCTGCTCCTGGTGGCCCCCCTTCTCTCTGTCGCCCTCTTCCACTGAGCACTGAGGAGCACAGTCCAATGATGATTCACCTCATCCAACCATCTTTCTCTGCCACTTTCCTCTGTGCTCCCAATCTGCTCATCCTCTGCCCTGTAACACCCCTCCCCATGATCGCATCCCTTTGCCATCTTTGTTTTGGGATTCCCAGGGCTTGAAAACATATTTTTCCCTGTGCCTTTAATTAAACACATTTTTCCAACCATGACCCCTTTATCAGCCACCACAACAAAGAATCAGACTCAACAATACTACCATATAGTTTTATGCTCCCATGGCATGTTTTGAAATTCTACAATTGGGATCTATTTTACCTTAACATGAGCCCTCTGTTAACAAAAATGCCTTTTTATAAACAAAAATAAGTTATACTTCTTAAATAAGCAAACAGAGCTTTAAGGTTTTCCAAAAGGCAGAGGAGAGGTTAAAGGTCACAGACAGGCAAACAGGTATGTAAGGATAATCCACAAGAAGAGTCAAAGAAATAGGCAAGAGATCTAAGCATGTAAAGTGGTAATATGATTAACAGTGTAAATGCTTGTTTAGAACTAAGATAGGATAAGACTTTGCAATTGCAGGGAAATGAAGGGTTGCATTCGAATTAACTTTATATTGTAGTTAAAATGTAAATGTGGGTTCACAGGTCAAATTATTCAAACTTAATTGGAGCCCAGGCTTGGCTTAGTATCGGCAGACGTTTGAAACATGCGTTATAATTTTGGGTTGATATGCTCTACGTTAGTGCTGGATAGAGAAAAACTGGTTTGAACGCGATATTCTCAGGCCAGGAGCGTTTTTCTGTGGTCCTCTAAAGAAACAACATTATGCCAATGACAACAAACCAGGAGTTATAGTGTAGAAACTTGACAGGTTTGTCAGGACACAAAGTCAAATTGTGCAAAAGGCTGATACCTCGACAAAGTTATTGGATAACCAATTCAGCAACTAAATATATTTGATCAGCTCTGGCAGTTGTAACTGTAGGCTGTATAAACAGGGCTATCTTATCTATGTACTGTAAAACCGTCAATCTTTTATTAGCTGTTTTTGTGTATGCCTGCCAGTCAGTTGTAACCATAACCTGAATCTATTTAATCAAAACTAGCTAAATCTAGAAGCCTCCACATTACTCTTATGTGATCAAAATCATAAGTAAGTTTGCACAAGCAAGGAATTTACTATTGCAGGAAGGTGTATACGGTAAATATATAAGAGTTCTAGATCTAAAATGTAGAAAATCTGAAATGTGAAATGAATCTGTGAATCTGAAAATGAACAACAAATTCTAACCAATACTATGCAATGTAATTTTTTAAATATAAAATAAGATGCAATAAGAAGAGTGCAATGTGATTGGTGCATTATGCAATGTGCAATAAAGTCACATTAACTATATGACAGTGTTAGTGCCAGTTGGGAAACTGGGGCGAAGGTCATCTTCAGGACGACCCTAAGCAAACAGTCAAGATAATGAAGGAGTGGCTTCAGGACAACTCTGTGAATGTTCTCGAGTGGCTCAGCCAGAGCCCAGACTTGAACCCGATTGAACATCTCTGGAGAGATCTGAAAATGTTTGTGCACCGACGCTCCCCATCCAACCTGATGGAGCTTGAGAGGTCCTGCAAAGAAGAATGGGAGAAATTGCCCAAAAATAGGTGTGCTAAGCTTGTAGCATCATACTCAAAAAGAATTGAGGCTGTAATTACTGCCAAAGGTGCTTTAACAAAGTATTGAGCAAAAGCTGTGAATACTTAGGTACATGTTATATTTTCCTTCTAGCAAATCGATGAAAAATATGAAACAAACCGTTTTTCACGTCGTCATTATAGGGTAGTGTTACGGTCGTCGTTCGTCTAGGTGAACCAAATAAGGCTAAAACACAGCGCTAACAGCGGCGGGCCCCGACCGGTGGTAAAAGTAAGGAAAGGTCTCTTACCCGCTTGCCAAGTACAGGCTACTCCCTCCCCGTCTCCTGGACAGCCCACGAAGCCGTTTGTTTAGCGGACAGCTCGCACGCGGTTGGTCGTCGTTTATGTTTTGGTGGATATCCTTACAGTGCAAGGCGCGGTGGCACACCAAGAGAGTGTGGGTGGTAGGAAGTCGGGGACAACCGGTCGACCGCAAGGTGGAGGTAGCTATGACCACTTCGGAGGTTCCCCCTTGCTACCGCCATCCGGGAGTTTAAAAACAATAAACCCCTCCCCTTAATCAGCGGGTCTCCAATCGGGAGTGTATCACTCCCCTTCCCCAATCACCACCAGGTGCAAGGCCGCCGCGCCACTAAAGTGTTATATTAAAAGTTACCCTAGAGAAAGGCCTCTAAACCTCCTCTCTCACCCTGCCACTAGGCGTGCGCATAACAGTCCTCCCCCCCCTCAAGAGAAAAGGACAACAAAATAATCCTACAACACCAATATTTTTTTTTACTTTTCGCATTTTCACTCCCCTACCTCTAGAGGAGTCCATTAAAAACAACACAATACAGTAGCAGTATTTTACCACAGTCCGGGTAAAAATCACGTCCGATAATTCTGGGGATCCCAGAAACCATGGCCAAGGGAGTTCTATCTCCACCTCAACCACCGTCATCAATGGGCATCACCACAGGATCCCTGAACAACGCTGGGTAGGCCCATACAATAGCACAATAGGCACCTCCCACGTTCAGGACATCCCGTCTCGCAAACACAAGACCAAGCATGGCCACATCCCAGTCCTTGGGGCACTCCACCCCAAAGATGCGCATTGGCAAGGTCGGATGGCCCCTCTCACGAGCCCCCTGTAACTCAGGGTGATCGGCAGAGGCTAGTACCAGTGGGAGCCCAAACACACACCTGACCTCCTGGAACCCTCCAGAGGTGACACTGGTGGCTCCCTCCGACTGAACCTCTTTGGGCAGCCCCACAAGTGAAAAGGACTCCATGACCGTCGGCGCCCAGATGCCATGTATGGGGACCGCTTCTGGAAACCGCTTGGCCACATCCTCACTGGTCACCAAATAGTCCGGCTCTTTCCTGGTTCGGGGCAGAGGGCCAACCCCCTCCGCGATCACCCGACCTTCGTTAATTAAAGACTCCCGGGAGATGGTGGTATCCCACACTAGAGCCAGATGAGGACTAGGGTCTTCCGTTACTGAACACGGATGCTCACCCACAGCCTGAGCAAACACTGTGTCCGCCAGACTGACCAGGTCCTCCTCCTCAGCAGAGGGCGAAACCCCCGGCCTCTCCTCAACCAGAGGCAGTACTGGGGCAGCGTGGGCTTCGGCTCTCTGGGTCTGAATCACCACCTCAGGACGTTCTCGCCCCAGCGGCGGCGCTTCTGGGACTTCCAGTGGAGTGAAAACCACAACAGGGGTCACACCTACTTGGAAACCTGCCAAATCCTTGCCTAATAAAAGGCTAGTGCCTGGAACGGGCAGCGTGGGCACCACACCCACAGTCATTTGTCCAGTCACCACCTCAGGACGTTCTCGCACCAGCGGAGGCCCTTTAGCTTCGGGCCAGTCACCCTCCCGAGGGGGGGGACATCCTGTGTATGCTGCTGTGGTCTCTCTGCTTTTCGTCTACGTGCCAACAGTTTAACCGATGTCGAGTTGCCTGAAATTGGGGACGGAGGTTAGGGTTAGGTGGGAGCACCGAATACATGAAGAACCACAATCAACCTTCTTCACACACCTCACTACAGGAGTAGCGTCACTGTGTCCAATTCCGACCGCCGAAAGCTCCTATTGTCCAAACCCGACCAGGCAGTATCAGGTCTTTTTTCCAGAATTATCTTCCGCGATCACCAGCAAAGTGTACGTAGTATTATTTTATGCATATCAAACAATCTCTGTGTCAAATTTCATGAACATACATGGACGTTTACATGTCTAAATACTATAGGAAAGTTACTTTGATGAGAGAAAGCCGAAAGACCACTCGGGCGACGCATGGGCGATGATCTGTACTCTGAAAAATGTTTCAGTATTGTCATCGTACTGCTACTATGGGTTAGGATATGAGTTTATTTCAACGCTAGCATAGCACTACTTTGTCTAGCCAACGGAAATGCACCATAATTTCTGACGATCTGTAGTAGAGGGGAGGAAGGGAGGGGGGCAGATAAACACATGGTGCCAGACATGGTAGGCTATCACACCATGTGTGTGGGTTAACGAGGAGCTGGATAACGAGGATCATTGTAAATCTTAGCCTATGTTTCCAGATTAATGTTGTATTTTCGTTAGTCTGTTTAGTATTTAAATAAATGTTCACATTTTTAAAGATTTGCACAAGTTGTCTTTTGCTAACTGTCCTGTTATCTTTGACCCCATTCAATGTTTAACGTCTCTAAATATATGATTGACTTTTGCTTCATATTTCATGACTTCCTAATAAGATATCTTATTTTGAAGGACATAAATACGTTCCCGAATATGTTGACAGCATTGATGGTCAGTTTGGTGACCCTGGATCAAGTTATTATCCCTGGAAAAACAGCAGCGACGAGTGTTGACTACGACGATTTAAGTGTGGTCGGGTTTGGACAAGGGTAGCGCACGGCTAACTTACCGGCGCCAGCGTCCTTTTGCCGGCTCTAGTAAAGGCAAAGCTAACTCTAAAATTAAAACAATATTTAGCTCGAAAGGTAATAAGTTAAGGCATAACTTGACATAATTAAATCAGCTGAAAACGTGATACGATCATTTTAATAAATATTTGAAGTGGCATTTTAGCTAAAACCCGGTCGGGATTGGACACAGTGACGTTAAATATCATAAACATTATCTAACGTAAGCTAGACTTAGCAACACATTATTATTTTAATATTAAATATCCCATAAAGTAGCCTATTTTATAGTGTATTTCTCTATTTAAATGGCCTTACCTGACACCGAACTGCTCTCTCTAACGACCGTTAACAGAATGACAGTTGAAAATGTGAGCGCCTCTCACACACAGGCGCTGGATGGGTGCGCGAGTAGCCTATATTCCCGCGGCCGGTGTTGTCTTTCAAATTTTGTGCAAGTATGATACAAATATTAGTACAAACTACAAATACTGGCATATCAAGAATACGATACAAACAAAAAGTATCCTTATTTTTTTATTGAAATAGCCTACAGAACAAGCCCAACCCACAACTCCCAACACTCAAATGTTATTAATAAATTGATCCAGATAACTCCATAATTTGGTTGAAATATGCCGATTCTCGGCCGCAGTCGGCCCATATCCGCACAACCAAAACCTAGCCAAATCTGGCAACCTATTCTGGGCCAGAGCCGGCTCAATGTCGGCGATCCGATGCCAGAACACAGCCGAGTGCGCCGGCACTTAACCGCAATCGGCCCGATTCGGCTGGCTACCTGGGCTGTTTCAAGTCAGCCGCCTGCAGCCAGCTGCAGCGCTGCATGAAGCGAGGTCATGTCGAACGCACCTATTATCACCTTATTCCGGAGGTCGCGATGGGCACGGCCATCCGCGTATTCTCATTTCCTGTTTGTATACTTTCCGCTTTAAAATAGTAGCTAGGCCTACTATTAAGAGAACGTCTTAAACAAGCTTTGGTACACATTTAAGGCTAATAAAGATGCCCAGCGTCAACAGTGCAGTTAGTGGCTTCCATAACAACTGGAGAAAACGAAATCAGACCCTGTCTTTTGATTGTTTTGACCATGGAAAGAAGTGGTCCGAGTGCATCTAAATGTAATGTAAAGCTTTTGAAACAACGCAGCAATCAAATTAGTTAATAGATGCGTCTTTATAATTGCCATTAGATACGAGGGAAGATTACTAGTGCACTCATGTAAGTTTCAACACGTTGAATAAAGCTTCTACCAAAGACCCTAGATGAAAAAGTTGTTACTATTTATTATTACAGCACAATTTGTGTAATTTGTCACTCATACATTTGCAGTTGATGGCTAATAGCAAGCTTAAGCTTTCAAACAAGGTATAGAAAATATGCCCTGCAGTGAAATCGTTAGAACATCTTATGTTTGTGGCTAATGTAACGCCTACTTATAGCAGCAAAGCAGAGCAGCGATCTGACACTTAAAAGTCGTTTTCAAGCCATCCAGTGAAAGGGTGTATTGGTGACTTGTTGTAGCACACGAACATAGCACAACTGGCACACTAATCCACCAACCTTATATAATGTTTTAGCAGCGGGACTTTTCGGCAGTTTTCCATTGAATTGAATGATATCCCCGGCAAACAGGAAGTTCGAATACAACGGAACTAAAAAAGGTGGGCGGGGCGGAATAAGGTGAATACAAACGTTAACTTACATTTTTGGCACAGTCGGCCTCCCATATGGATAACGTTACCACTTCATCTGACATAGGATAAGGTAGGCCTATAACCGTGATTGGTCAAGCAAAAAGTTTTGCTGTAAAATGTTGACCTCTAAGCGAATAAAATAAGTGCCGCAAAACTAAAGTTTGTGTTTGATGTACAAGGTCAAATAGACAAGAAGGGAATTCAAATGATTTATTATTAATTTACAATTATTAAAGCATTATAAAAATACGTTGATGAGTGATAATAATTTGTATAAAATAAGTATTAAAATCATTAAACAGTGACGGCAAGCAAAATAATTAACTCCGCTACACATGCATACCAACTTTCAGACATTTTGGACTAATGGGGTGGAAAGAAAGAGCAGTATAGAACATATTGAATTCTATAATGACAAAGGTGAGCATTTGAAGGGCATGATTTGTTGATTTGAAAGTATTGTAAACATGAAAAAGTATCAATAGGCTATTAAAGGGGTCACTGACTGCAAAACCGTTTTTACCTTGTCATAGTTGAATAACGACAGTTCGGTGGGTAAAATGAACATACAGTGAACCTCAAAGTCCATTGACACTTATTTCCCATGCAAATCTCAAAAAGAAAAAATCTAGCTGTAGAACGGTAGCTTTTGGAAAAATCCACCCTCGGGACGTCGGGAGGGTATCGCGCATTCAATTGGCTCTGGTCTGTGTCTTTGTCACGCCCCAAAATGTACATGCAGACCAGCCCACTCACTGGTGTTCTTGCCCAGTCCGAGGTAGCGACGCTACGTTTCTAAACACATCAACATACCTTACTTAGCAAATGACTAGCTAGACTAGCTGTAGTCGGCATTAGAAGGGAAGCTTCCAAAAAAATTGCCAGAAAACGAAAGCAGTCTAGCCTTTTGCTGACGCCTGTCTAGATTATCTATTCGAAATAACTGGAGAAAGGCTGTGCTAGATACAGGATACGTTAGCATTGCTAATAACTGTTATTGACAAAATCATACTACAGTTTGCGGTTCTGATGAACATAACTAAGGTCGGAACGCACCTCTTTTCAGCAACAGCTTCATAGCAAATCCTGCTTTACATATTCCCAGGTTTTTAAAACCGTCCTTGGTGAAATGGTTCGCGCAACTGCACAGAGATCTTCTATGCTACGGTATAAACAAACATCAGCCATAACCGTCTAGTCAATGTTAACTAGACTCAAGCTCATCTGTTTTTCATCGGTGATTTGCAAGGAATGTAAGAACAGCTAGATAGCGAAAACACCTATACGGTAGGCATGTAAACCAGTTTAGCTTGCTAACGCAAGAGCATGAATGTGTTATGATTTAGCCTAGTTTATTGGCAATTGGATTTACGTTATTTCATGTTCCTGACTATGTTTCATTCAAATAAATAACCCGTGTTGTTATGTAAATCTACAATTCAGATGCATGTTTGTCCAGATCTATTTTTCAGTAAGATAGCTAGAGCTAACTGAAGCTGTGTTGAATCACGATAGTTTGTATGCTAAACTGTAGTACTAACGTTACCCACCTAAGGCGATTCTGTTTGCTTCGACAACAGACGTGGAAACTACCGTAATCATTTCAAATTATATCTAGTCAATCTGTTGAAAACAGTGTTGTGTAGACACAATAGATTTATTTGTACGTTTTTATTTCAAGTCGCCACCTTCTTGTTTCAGTGAGTGCTGTTGGCCGTCTTTGCTCCGCAGCTTCGCTCGTTGTAAACCAACCAATCAGCGCACAGCTCATCTAAATACCAATGATATAAGGGAAAAAGCTAGCGTTTTTTCCCGGGAAAAAAATGCTGGATGTAAAAGAGGGCATAGAACAGCACCCGGGCCATTTTCAGCCAAAACAATGTTACATACCCTATTCGGAGACCTTAAGGAACAGTGTAAAATACTCAAAAAACCCAGTCAATGACCCCTTTAAAGAAAAACGTAGTAAACATATATATGAATAAAATGACATTGTTTAAACAAGTTTCACTTTAATGATTAGTTTTTTAAGTGTAGACATTTTGGTTACTAATTACAGTTTTCAGTGAGACTTTTAGTCATACAACTCTTCAAGATCAAGCAGTATTTTCTCGTTTTCTATCTGAGCACTGGTACTTGGCTTTGGCTCATATTCACTTAAGGAAAAAGCAATGGCATTTTTGCCTTGAGCTGTAATATCAATTATGTTGTGCTGGATGATGTTCTTCACAATTTGGTCATATTGATTAGGAACATGGTCATCAATTGTCGCTAATGAGCGAATCAATTTGTCATCTAAGATGAATTCAAGATGGTTTTTTTCTTCATCTTCTAAAACAATTGTCCCCTGCATCAAACTTGTCAATTTAGTGTTCTTACAGAATTTACTGCACTGTTCACACCTTGTCATTAAGTTGTCAGTGTTGACATTGGAAAGTGCATGGCGCTGTGGACACAAGTAAGTTAATGTCACTTCCGCCTGTATAATTTCACCGACTGTATGTTTTGAGTCATTCTTTACTGCTTTTGAGGCTTCCCTTAAATCTTCAGCAACTTTAAAAGTGGTTTGTATTGTGGTTGTCAGATTGACTTTGCTGTCATAATTTCTTACAGACAAATCTGTAAAGTTGTACCATTTGTCTATCAGCAGCACATCATTTCCCCACACAGTCAGCGTGGTGGACGCAGTCTTGTCAGAGACAGCATACACTTTCATGTCCATCACTGTGCCGCTCCTCGTCGTTTTTTTCTCTTGTGTTTCTTTCAGCTCAGTGACCTTTATCAGCACATTTACCTTCACACACAGGAAACATTGAAACAACATGTTATTTAAATCAACACACTGTATGACAGATATATGTATCCAGATTACTTCTGGGTTTCATTGGAAATTTGTATAGCACAGTAATTGTGCCATTTACAAAAAGTGAAATGGCAGGTTCCTTGGCATTATATGCAATCATATGACACTCAAACAGCTGCATTATTAATATATATAGTAAAAGGATAGCACTGTTATGTTTTAAACATGGTTAATCATTCAAATGTACTCACTCTTTGATGCTCCTTGGAATTAGAAAGGATGTCAGTTAACGATTTGGTCTGCTGTTCCTTGGGAGGCAACTTATTAAAACAGAAGCCCAAGTTCTGCACACAATTCAGCTGTGATCGATCCTTGAACAAAATATCCTTCTCCCCCTGATTTTGGCTTGAATCGGACAACCCTATGTCTCTGACTTTGACTGGGCTCCTTCAAAGGGAAAGACAAATAAGTTGAAATAAACAAGTATGAGTACAGGAAAACAAATATGTTAAACAGCAGCATACTGGTGTAATTTTCATTTATTCTTTGCTTTACATTTAACAATACAATTTGGGTGTTTAGAAGGTACTTGCCTTTCTTTTTCAGCACTCACAAACATATCGTGTTTCTCTACCGGGAAGATTACCATTTTTGTGTTTTTGGTGGCTTCTTGAAGTATAGCATTGAAGTATTTTTTGTTCTTTCCTTGTTTCACTTCAGAAACCTGGTGAATATACCCTTCTACTTCTAACTTCATTGTCTTCGGTGACGTCATGATTTAATCTAAAGACAAACACACAATTTGTTACTAAATTAGAAAGACATTGCAATAGCATTGAAGGAATTTGTAGATGTGTCAAGTTCCTCAGTTTCTTTTGTGTTGGCAAAGTTACAACAATGACATAAGTCTGTGCAACACAGTCCTGCTGAAAAACAGGAACATCTGCCTGTCTCACAGACACTTTTTCAGCCACAGTGTATCACATGCAAAACACTGTCAAGGGCCGGATTTCTGTGACTAACTTTTTTTTGGTAGCACTACTCGATCCTTTTTATGAGCTAAAGATTGTGTAGATGCCAGACTGTGGAGCGGGATGAAACGATAATAAGGTTCACCATATGACCTAATACGGGACGCACTGTCTCCAAAATACAGAAAAAGATTAGACCTACAGACAATATACAAACAATGTACATAGTGTTTAAGGACAATACACAATCTTCGTAAGACACAATAGTAATCAATGGCGCTAGCAGTCTATATAGGAGTGGATGCTTAAAGAGCTGACACAGAGAAGAAGACCTTTCTGGTCCTGTGTCCTACACCACTTGACAACAGCCTTTATTACAACATCCCCATTGCATATGAATGCCAACAACAAGTTATTAAATCACATACAGTTCACAGTTAGGGTAACAACAACAACAAAACAACTTATAGTTATTAACATCATCCATTGACAAACCTAATAAACAGAACCACAACACTCAACTCAATCATGCACACAACATTAATTAAACATGAAACAAGCATGAGAATCCAACACACACAATCCTTTGCGCCAACAGCTCGAGTTGACAAGCGACCCACCCCTGGGTTGTTACAATATATATAGCTACAACAAGGGTAAATACAATTATGATGTATTAATAATGTACAATACAGTATTTGTAAATGTAGATTGTACATTGTATTGATATATAGCAGGGTTTTTCCTGGGTCAAAATGGGTCTTTGGTGCTCAAAAAGACAGTGTGTTACCGTGTTTTTTTTTACCATTTCATAAATAATGGGCCCTCTAAAAATAGGCCCTATACTTTGATCCAGAGTGGCCCACCAGAATCGGCCCCCGTTACGTCACCACAATTAACCTGCATGCACATTCTGTTTTGATGCTAGTTCGGGAGTTCCATATGTAATGCGAGCGCGCACAGCACGCGAGCAGAATTGTTTGGCTTTTATTTGAGCGCTTAATATTTGAGCTTTGTGTAAAATAAACTGCCGTTTTTCAATTGGTAACACCTTGTCTAGTGCAGGTGATGTATTTTTAGGTGCGTTCGACATGGACTGCGGCTGAATGAAACGACCGGCGAGAGTAGCCGCTTGCAGTCGGGGAGGAGTTGAAAACGGCTCTGTGAAGTTGGACATAGCAGCTTCTCGTGGTTTGCTGCGTTGATGTCAGTCATGGCCGATCAAGCGCTGTTTGCTTACGTTACTTTATTTATAATTAAACTTAGTCTTTCCGTTAGTAGAAGAGGTGGCCCAAAACCCTTTCTTCAGCAAATGTTTTACTCAATCAAATTGTTTGGTCCGGATTTGAGCATTGGCGAAACTGAAGGTGTCAGAATAATTACAAAACAAGCGTCAAAGTTGTCGTGTTTGAGTCTGGCCAATCATGAAATAGCTGTGTCGTCATTTGAAGCCGTGCAGTTGCTCTTGAGAAAATGCGCTCGTCTACACAGCCGGCAGTTCTCGAATCGATCTCACGGTACTTTGATGGCTACGTCACAGTGACCTAGCCTCGGCGCCGTCTCAAGTCGGACAAAAAGTCTAACCAGAATTCACTGTTTCAAGTCAGCCGCCTGCAGCCAGCTGCAGCGCTGCATGAAGCGAGGTCATGTCGAACGCACCTAATGTCTCTTAAGTTTTCAGCCCCACCCTTACGTTTCTTAGCCTGGTTTTCCATTGTTATTTTTCTCTTAGAAGCAAGCTATTGTTCTTGTCTTGATCAGACAAGAAGACACTCGATCTTTCTATCAACGCGATTACTATTGATCAAAACAGAACGAAGCTTCGGCTGTAGGCCTAATTGAAAAATAACATATTCACGGACATGCACTGCACGAGTGATTAATTGCGATGACGGCTCCAATAGAAGTTATAGCGAGCACATATAACTTAATATATATATCTTCTAATCAATGTATTTGTTCCCAGGTGTTCCCAAATCGTTAATCAAACTTTTGTCAGCATTTTGTGTGGAAATGTCATTTGCATTCGTACAGGTGTATTCGTGCACGTCGGGCTGGCCCTCGCAGCGGAAAGACCGCTCTGTCCATTCGCGCACCTCACAGTTGCGTTTTGATCAGACAAGAAAACACGCTTATCAACTCGATTATTGATCAAAACAGAACGAGGGTTCTGCTGTAGCCTACTCGAAACATAATATTAAGAACATGACATGCATTGCACGCGTGATGAACACAGCTTTAAAGAAAATAACATTATTGCAGACTTTTTTTTGCCATTGGCGCTCGGGAAAACGGCTTAGGCGCGCGCCCAAATTTTCTCTATGCAGGAAAAACCCTGATATAGAAGATAACCAGTGCAACTAAATTGCATTATTGAAAGAAATACCATAAATAATTTGTAATAAACATTGTTGTGACCGGGATACGATATATTTAACATTAAGTAAGTTAAATGCATCTCATGCTTACCTTATCTTAATGCAGGTTTGGATCTTGTCGGGGTGGACCAATTTATGGTAGGTTTTTCTTAGCCTGGTTGCTGTCAAGGAGGAGACGGGAGTCTGGTTCGCAATATGCACGTTTGATTATCTCTGAGCATATATAAAGACAGTGGGATTTCTGCGGTGAAAGCCCTGGCATAGCGTGCAGGCAGAGAGTGGACAGAGTGATAGACAGAATATCGTTTTATACACTTCAGACAACCTGTGTCATGACAGTCTTTCTGTTCCCCTCCCCTTGTGGGTGTGTCTATATTTGTCTGTCAGATTCAATAGGTGCGTTCGACATGACCTCGCTTCATGCAGCGCTGCAGCCGGCTGCAGGCGGCTGACTTGAAACAGTGAATTCTGGTTAGACTTTTTGTCCGACTTGAGACGGCGCCGAGGCTAGGTCACAGTGACTTAGCCATCAAGGTACCGTGAGATCGATTCGAGAACTGCCGACTGTGTAGCCGAGCGCATTTTCTCAAAAGCAACTGCACGGCTTCAAATGACGACACAGCTATTTCATGATTGGCCAGACTCACACACGACAACTTTGACGCTTGTTTTATAATTATTCTGACACCTTCAATTTCGCCAATGCTCAAATGCGGACCAAACAATTTGATTGAATAAAACATTTGTTGAAGAAGGGTTTTGGGCCACCTATTCTACGAACGGAAAGACTACGTTTAATTATAAATAAAGTAACGTAAGCAAACAGCGCTTGACCGGCCATGACTGACATCAACGCAGCAAACCACGAGAAGCTGGAATGTCCAACTTCACAGGGCCGTTTTCAACTCCTCCCCGACTGCAAGCGGCTACTCTCGCCGGTCGTTTCATGCAGCCGCCGTCCATGTCGAACGCACCTAATGTCAGCTTGTTTGTCTTCGGTCATTATCACCACCTGTCTTGTGATAACCCACTGATTAATATTTAGGCTAATGTTCCCTCTGTGTGCAGGTCCCTGTCAGATCCCCCCCGTCCCCGTCTTGTCTCTCGTGTAGAAGTATCGTTCGGCTTCCCCCGTTGCTTAGAACTTCTGTTTAGGTTTTTAGTTATTTTCCCCGTCTGTTAGAACCAACCGTCTGCGGTTTGATTTAGTCGCCAAGGTGTTTTTGTTTTTGCCCTTTTTTATTAGAAAAAGGAACATGGTCATCAATTGTCGCTAATGAGCGAATCAATTTGTCATCTAAGATGAATTCAAGATGTTTTTTTTCTTCATCTTCTAAAACAATTGTCCCCTTCATCAAACTTGTCAATTTAGTGTTCTTACAGAATTTACTGCACTAATTATGGAGCTAGAAAGCTGACAAAAGTATCTGAATTTGAATATGAAAGATCTGAAATATTTGTATGTCGAATTTCATAAAACTGAAATATTTTACTGTTATATAATATCTGAATTATTTGTATGCCGAATTTAACAAAACTGAATTATTTTGTTCCAGAAATACACATTTCTAAAATTCAGATTGCGGAAATTCAGATGGCTGAAATTCAGACTGTGGAAATTCAGACTGCGGAAATTCAGATTTTGTCTGAACTAGGCCAAAGGTGAAACAGCTTGCTTTCACAGCGAAAAGTAGACGATTTCAGAACGACAACATTTGACCTCTGAACAAAAGCTAAGAGTTGCTCGGCTACTGCCGATAACGTCGTTGTTAGAATAATTTCAAAGGGGGTTCTTTAATGAATTAATGCAATATGAGTATAGGCTTAATGCCTGAAAGTATCAGGTCAATTTTTACACCGGTCTGCCTAATGTATTTGTTTTGATTCAACTATGAGGCTGCTCGCCACTAGCCTGGCTCTGCCCACCTACGTACTTCCGCTCAATTTTGATTTCGCTTCTGTAGGGGAGACCGGGTACATTTGTAACACGGGACGGATGTAACACCTTGAATTCCTCCAATCACAAACAAGCTAGAGTGATGACACTCACTGTGCTTGTGCTCCGTCAGTTTCCCTCCTTTCATTCAAAAGGAGAGCCACATCTGATACTTCAACAAGAAGTTATCGACAAAAGTCTGTTTTTGAGGTAAAAAATCTACTTTTCTTCCAGACATACTTTTTTGGATTCTGTCCTTATATCAAATGTCTATGAATCCAAACAAGTATTATTAGAATCACTGTTTTGTAAGCTAAAAGTAAAAATGGCTAACAAGTGTCAAACTAGCATTCAAGCTAGCTCACATGAGATGAAAACATGGTTGGTGATACTGGGACAGTTGTAACACCCCGTTACAACTGTCCCAGTATCACCAACCATGTTTCATTTATATTTTAAAAACTAGCTAAGGTTAAGGATAGAGTTGCAGATATTGGTAGAATGTGTAAATAAAAAGTAAAATGTGTACTGTATATTGCAAATTAAATGTAAAATGTCATAAAATCACATAAAAGTAATGATAATGAGTAAAAGTCAGTGGAAACGTGTTTGCTTACAGCATGCCAAATATCAGAAAGAGGATAACAGACAGGGGAGTCCCCTTACGAATACTGGAAAGGGCTTCAAATGAGGTCAGACAGGGCAAATCAGTTAGGGGAGTGGCCAAAACATATGGCATTTGCCATGTGACCCTGCACCGCTTCCACAAGAAGAGGCAGATGTTGGAGTCCAAGGGATCAAAGGCACTTCCCAGAGTTGGGTACTGGACCTCAAAAAGGGTTTTCTCCATAGAGCAGGAGCTGCTTCTCAAAGACTACCTGGTGCAGGCAGCTGATTTGTATTATGGTTTGAGCCCAAAGGAGGTAGGCTACATATGTATTAAGCTAGAGTAGGCTATTGGCTATGTAAATTTGTTGTGTATTACTAATTATATTAGTATTATGGGGAGTTATTGTTATTTTGCGTAAAGTAACAGGTGGCGATTCATGGAGATTTAAATTATGTATCATTTGTAAATGGGTGGACAACTTAAACTATCTGCCTGTCTGTGTTCTGTTCTAACAAAATGTTCTTGTTATTCTGTAACAATGACCAAATGAAACTGAACTGAACTGAATTAACAATGTATATATTTTAGGTCCGGAGGTTCGCCTATGATTTGGCAAAGACCTACAGCTGTCGGTGCCCCGAAACATGGGTAGAGAAAGGGATGGCTGGAGCCGACTGGTTCACGTTGTTTTTGAAGAGGCACCACAGTCTGTCCATTAGAAGCCCGCAAGCTACAAGCCTCTCACGGGCCACAAGTTTCAATGAGACAAACGTTAACAAGTTCTTCAACAACTTGTCTTCTGTCCTGGAGAAAAACAGATTTGCTGCACAGGACATCTGGAATTTGGACGAGACGGGTATGGTTGAAGTGATCAATATCTCCCTCAGATACTCCTTCCAGAGGCTCACAGCCTTATAAAATAAAAGCATTACAGAATAAAAGCACTAAATTAATCTTTTTCTATACAGGAATCACCACGGTGCAAAATCCTGAAAAAATTGTGGCCAGAAAAGGGGTTAAACAAGTGGGTGCAGTCACTTCTGCGGAACGGGGGACACTGATCACACTGACCTGTGCAGTGAATGCCTTGGGGAATTCCATCCCACCAATGTTCATCTTCCCAAGGAAAAAATTCCATCCCGCCTTCACCAGCGATGGCCCTCCCGGCTGTATTGGCACCGCAAATGGGTCTGGGTGGATGCAAGAGGAAGACTTTTTGGTTTTCCTCAAGCACTTCCAGACTCACACCAAGTCCTCTCTGGAGTCAAAGGTTCTTCTTATTCTAGACAACCATACCTCCCATCTGTCTGTGGCGGGGATACATTTTTGCAGGAGCCATGGCATCGTCCTCCTCTCATTTCCCCCACACTGTTCCCATAAGCTGCAGCCCTTGGATCGCAGTGTCTATGGGCCACTCAAGAGGCTAGTGAACAACTGCTGTGACAGCTGGATGAAAGCTCATCCAGGAGTCACCATGACCATTTATGATTTGCCAGGAATTGTGAAGAGTTCCCTTCCCCGTGCTGCATCACCAGGAAATATTCAGGCAGGGTTTGCATGCACTGGAATTTGGCCTTTTAATAGGGATATCTTTAGTGAAAGTGACTTTGCACCATCCTCAGTCACTACCGCCCACCACCAGCAGTGACACCAGAGGTTCCATCCTCCTCTTCAGCTCCATCACCCAATGTGGCAACGGTGGCATCCTCCGTGCCACATCGAGCAACATCCCCTGTCACACCATGTGTGGTGTCTGAGCCATCAACCTCTGCTATGGACACAACTTTTTCACCCGTGTCCATCCGTCCACACCCAAAAGCTGGCCCAAGAAAGCAGACGACAAAGGGCAGGAAAAGAAGGGAAACCGCTGTCCTTACAGATACTCCTGTGAAAGAACAACTGGAGGCTGAGAAAGGAAGGTCTAAAACTAAAAGGAAAATGAATTTCGACAACAAACAAAAGCCCAAACCGAAGAAGCAGAAAAAACAAGACTCATCTGAAGATGAAAATGAATATTGCATAGTGTGCTTAGAGAGCTACTCCAAGTCAAGGGAGGTCTGGCTCCAGTGCTGGTCCTGCAAAGCCTGGGCACACAAGGACTGCACAGATGGAAGGGATAATTACACGTGCCACAACTGTGACTCTGACTAGGTTTTCCGAGCCCTCCTACCCCTCTCTCTCTTTTGTTGGGACTGTTTGAGTTAATTGTTAAACTTTTTAGTTCTGTTCTACCCATTAAATAAATCATATACCTGTTTGAGGTAGTGAGTCTTGATCTCATGTTTGAGGTTGTGTGTTCTACTCATTAAATAAAGTTCTTGCATTGTAATTTGATGGCTTCTTTTTTGTCATGCAGTATGAAAAAAGGTAATGATTACTTAAAAACAAGAAATTAATAGTCACAATAATATGACTGATCAATAATATCTTTCATTTTGAGTATATGATTGATTAATTCTGAATATTTTAGACACGTTACAACTGTCCTTGACATGCGTTACAACTGTCCCTGTGTACAGGGACAGTTGTAACAGTGGAGAGTCGGTATTATAATTGGGTGTGCCACGTCGTGGCGCATCCTTTGTTATCTCACATATATATTATTATTTTTATTATTATTATTATTTTTGCCCCCCTAAGGCTCGGTCAATTTTTGGACTACATAGAAAACGACAGTGTCAAAAGTTTCGTCTTGGTCTCGATTGCGTTGGCATTACTTTTGTTTACGTTCCATTGCACAGTTTAGGAGGATACAACGTTTTTGTGGCATAAAGTTGATTTTGTCGGCAAAGGGTAGACTACTCAGTTATAATAGCCTACGTCACAGCGTCGGCACATGTTAGCAACGACGCATTAGATACGACGTGCATAGAAGACTGTTGCACAGCAGCAAGGATGGTATCGTGCCTCCCCCCTAGCATCCGTCAATATTTTGATTACTTAGAAAACGTCATGTCAAAAGTTGGTAGCCATTGAGTTGCTTGTCTTTTTATTTACCTGGCTAACTTGCTAGCCACAGTCACTGACGCTACTAACGTCACGAAACACGCGTGACTACCTCTAGCAGAACATTAGTTTAGCAGCTTGTTAACTTCTGGGAGATAGCTAGGCTATAGCTTTAACGCTACTGCAAGGCAGCTGCAGAAATGCCACAAGCAAAGAGGCCAGGGTGATAACTATTTACTCATTATAAGCTGATACAATATACAATATAAGATGATATTATTGAGGAACTACATCTACTTTCGGAAACGGTAGTCTACTATTTCACTGAAGCATTAGCATCATGACATTAGCCTATGTTGCCCGGGCAACACATGAGCCTACTACAGCGGTCTATGATGCATGTTTTCAATCGTTAAAATAAACATTACTCACAAATACATTTTCGTTGTACGATTTATTATGACATTAGATTACAAGTAAACGATTTGTTGGTGAAATAATCATTACCTGTGATTTCAAACCAGTACTGCAACGCTGTAGCCTACGCGAGGCACTGTGTAGCTAACAAAAACATCCACAGCTGTTTACAGTAGGAAGTCAAACGGCGACAGAACATGTTCGGCACTCTCTTAAATCAAAAGTAGGTGAAGCTGTCTGACTACTAACCCGAACTTCATTGACACAGCCTAAACTTGTCAATCTGTTAATGAAAGCAATATTGAATTTCAGCCTAAACCGTACAACGGAACGTTCAACCAACGATCGCCACCAAGACGAACACTATAGGCCTATACAATTTACCGGGACAGCTTCTCCACAAAGGGCTATATCGCATTTTGCGTTGTTACTGACAATGATCGCTATTGAGCTTTTTATGCATGAGCGACTTTCCACTAAATAAATGTCAAGCTTATATACGTTTTTGGGGGCATGTCATAAGTTAGCAGAGCTAACTAGAGCTAACTAGAGCTACTGTTTGAATCGCGATTCCATCTGAAATATTTCCAGTGATAACGTTGTTACAGTAGCTTCTTTCCAAGGGTGTTCTTAATGAATTATTATGCAATAGACTGTGAGGTAGGCTAAATGCTTGAAAATATCACTAGAAGGGAAAAACTTAAAGGGACGGACAAGCAGGCACACCCTCACAATTTCCCCAGAAATTTTGCAACCTTTACACATTTCATAAAACCACTTAAATACATTGTTTCAGTAGCTAACAGATTGAAGTTTATAATATAACAAATTGGTTACTCTAGTTGAAATAGTTTTGGATTTATCGCAAAAATTGCAAAAAGTGTTACAACTGTACCTGGTCTCCCCTACTGGGTCTGGATCTTCGGTACGCATTTCAGATCTTGGAAGAAGATTTTCTATTTGGCCCAATCAGCGAACAGAGGGAGTGACTGAGAACGATAACGTTGATGTTGTGCGCTAGTTTGTGTTGTAGTTTCGTAATGGCGGCGGAGAAAGATGCGAGCGAAGCCATTCGGTCCGTTGTGGCAACACTGCCGAATATCCAGAAACTAAAGAATGTACAATACATTACAGCACAATACATGAACTGTCATCACCAGCTGCATCACGGGCACTGCACCTTCTATAATTCCAGACATCTGTGTGCCACCAATTCTATCAAGGGCTATCAATATTTGTGGCTTCTTAATCACTGAATGCATCATAGCACAAGAACAATGTTCGTACTACTTTATAAAGGATGCATGTCTTAAAGAATATATTGTGCTTATTAACATTATACATTGTGCTTATTAAAGTAATGTTTTATGAACTTAGAAGTTTGCTTAGGCTTAAACATTGTGTCTCACTCAGGGTGGGGGGAACAGGCTGTATTTGGTGTCTTAATCTCTTCATTTTAGGAGCAACCTTGAAGCCGGGCTGAGATGGCACCGGAGCGTGGGGCGCGCCAGCAAGAACAACTCCCGCATGAGAAAGCTCAACCCTCTTTTGATCATTTTGTATGACGGCACTGTAGACTATAATATATCCTGGGGCAGGGACAGATAGCCAGTTGGACTTCGTGAACCAGCCTAACATTGTTGCGGTTAGGGAAACGTAGACAACCCCAGAGCTCTGTACTTGTTGATTTCCAACTGCTGCATTAAAGCTGATATTATCGGACCTCTGCGACTCCAGACCACTCTTTCTAGAACACAGACTTGTGTCATTGAAAACTAGCATTACATAGGCCTATTGGAATAGACACAAAGAATCTCAACCCTTCTGTCACGACGTGAAGTGGGGTTGGACCCAAATGCAGGGAAGTCAGCAGGCATAGTTGAATGAAGGGTTTAATACGGAACTGGGACACAGACAGGGGAACACGCAGCAACAAAGGGTAATGCAAAGACAAAGACTTGACACAAAACAGGAACCTAAATACACAGAACCAAACAAGACACAGGTGGACACAATGAAACTAACGAGAACTCAACAAGACACAGGTGAAGACAATGAGACAGGGAAACACTAGGGCAGGGCAAAACCAAACACAGGGGGGCACGGCTGTGGCTGTGACAGTACCCCCCTCTCAAGGGACGTCACCTGACGTCCCACAAGGCCGAGCAGGGGGTCGGAGCAGGTCCGGGGGTCGACCTGGAGGCAGGGCAGAGGGTCGGGGCAGGTCCGGGGGTCGACCTGGAGGCAGGGCAGAGGGTCGGGGAAGGTCCGGGGGTCGACCTGGAGGCAGGGCAGAGGGTCGGGGCAGGTCTGGGGGTCGACCTGGAGGCAGGGCAGAGGGTCGGGGCAGGTCCGGGGGTCGACCTGGAGGCAGGGCAGAGGGTCGGGGCAGGTCCGGGGGTCGACCTGGAGGCAGGGCAGAGGGTCGGGGAATGTCCGGGGAACAGCCTGGGGCCCAGAGCAGGTCCAGGGAACCAACCGGGAGCGGCACGGTGGCGCCTGGGAGCGCGGACGAGGTGGCGTCTGGGAGCGCGAACACGGTGGCGCATGGGAGCGCGAACGAGGTGGCGCCTGGGAGCGCGGACGAGGTGGCGCCTGGGAGCGCGGACGAGGTGGCGCCTGGGAGCGCGGACGAGGTGGCGCCTGGGAGCGCGGACGAGGGGGCGCCTGGGAGCGCGGACGAGGGGGCGCCTGGGAGCGCGGACGAGGTGGCGCCTGGGAGCGCGGACGAGGGGGCGCCTGGGAGCGCGGACGAGGGGGCGCCTGGGAGCGCGGACGAGGGGGGCGCCTGGGAGCGCGGACGAGGGGGCGCCTGGGAGCGCGGACGAGGGGGGCGCCTGGGAGCGCGGACGAGGGGGCGCCTGGGAGCGCGGACGAGGGGGCGCCTGGGAGCACAGGCGGCAGACAGAAGGCCTCCAGAGGAGGAGGAGGCGGCGGCCAGATGTCCTCGGGGTGAGGAGGAGGCGGCACGAAGTCCTCGGGCGGAGGAGGAGGCGGCCAGATGTCCTCGGGCGGAGGAGGAGGTGGCGGCCAGATGTCCTCAGGGTGAGGAGGAGGCCAGAAGTCCTCGGGCGGAGGAGGAGGCGGCCAGAAGTCCTCGGGAGGAGGCGGCCAGAAGTCCTCGGGCGGAGGAGGAGGCGGCCAGAAGTCCTCGGGCGGACTGGCGCTGGCCGGCACAACCTCAGGGCGAGGCCGGGGCACAGGGAAGGAGCGGGGCTGGGGCACAGGCAAGGAGCGGGGCTGGGGCACAGGCAAGGAGCGGGGCTGGGGCACAGGCAAGGAGCAGGGCTGGGGCACAGGCAAGGAGCGGGGCCGGGGCACAGGGAAGGAGCGGGGCTGGGGCACAGGCAAGGAGCGGGGCTGGGGCACAGGCAAGGAGCGGGGCTGGGGCACAGGCAAGGAGCGGGGCTGGGGCACAGGCAAGGAGCGGGGCCAGGGCTCCGGACAGGACCGGGGCTGGGTTCCGGCGGCAGGCGGCCGAAACTCCCAGGCTGGAACAGCCTCGGTGGTCGGGGCACTGGGCAGCACAACCTCTGGATGAGGCAGGGGCCCAGGGCAGGACCGAGGCTTGAGTCGAGGTTCGGGCTGGAGCCGAGGCAGGAACCAGGATTTGGGCTGGGCCCTCCGCTGCAGGCTTCGGGGTCCACCAAAGGCAAGCCTGGTCCCCAAGAAAGGGTTCGGGGAACTCACCGCTGGGTCCAATTTTGGTCTTTGCATTCTGTCACGACGTGAAGTGGGGTTGGACCCAAATGCAGGGAAGTCAGCAGGCATAGTTGAATGAAGGGTTTAATACGGAACTGGGACACAGACAGGGGAACACGCAGCAACAAAGGGTAATGCAAAGACAAAGACTTGACACAAAACAGGAACCTAAATACACAGAACCAAACAAGACACAGGTGGACACAATGAAACTAACGAGAACTCAACAAGACACAGGTGAAGACAATGAGACAGGGAAACACTAGGGCAGGGCAAAACCAAACACAGGGGGGCACGGCTGTGGCTGTGACACCTTCAATTGGTGACCTCGACATTGAAAAGAGGGAGTCCGGAGGGTCCCGGCCCGACCGACAGATCGGGAGAGAGAGCCATACACCGGTACGAGGAGGCAGACGTAATCGTCAGGCGTGCCTCAAGGTAAGCAGACGCCTGTTTATTCAAAGTACTGCTATTCGGAACTGAGAACCAAATTTAGATGATTACTACGTCTCATCGTACCTAGTCAAGCAACAGTGGTGGGAAATCAACACTAGTTAATCTTACTGAGGGTTTAAGGCCTTGAGGTGAAAGTCCTCTAAAAGGGTTGAAGTCCCACTAGTTAATCTTACTGAGGGTTTAAGGCCTTGAGGTGAAAGTCCTCTAAAAGGGTTGAAGTCCCACTAGTTAATCTTACTGGGGGTTTAAGGCCTTGAGGTGAAAGTCCTCTAAAAGGGTTGAAGTCCCACTAGTTAATCTTACTGAGGGTTTAAGGCCTTGAGGTGAAAATCCTCTAAAAGGGTTGAAGTCCCACTAGTTAATCTTACTGAGGGTTTAAGGCCTTGAGGTGAAAGTCCTCTAAAAGGGTTGAAGTCCCACTAGTTAATCTTACTGAGGGTTTAAGGCCTTGAGGTGAAAGTCCTCTAAAAGGGTTGAAGTCCCACTAGTTAATCTTACTGAGGGTTTAAGGCCTTGAGGTGAAAGTCCTCTAAAAGGGTTGAAGTCCCACTAGTTAATCTTACTGAGTTTGTCTCTGTTCTGTGTTTTATGTGTCTCAAGGGTTAGAGTCTCTGTTCTGTGTTTTATGTGTCTCAGGGGTTAGAGTCCCTGTTCTGTGTTTTATGTGTCTCAAGGGTTAGAGTCCCTGTCCTGTGTTTTATGTGTCTCAAGGGGTTAGAGTCCCTGTTCTGTGTTGTGTGTCAAAACTGTTAGTCCCGGTACCGGTTGTGTGGGTTGTGTGGGTTTTGTGGGTTAGAAGTGACAGGTTTGAGTCCTGTCGAGAAGGGGTTAAAGTTCCTTATAAGTAATATTTGATTCAGTCAGATTGTGTTGAATAAATATAGAGAGGAGTGTGCTTCTTTTTGTGTGTACAGTCCTAACTATGATGAGAGTGGAATACAAGATGGTAGGTTGAGAGCGCGTGGGGATGGGAAGAGAAAGAGAGAGAGAGAGATAGGCTTCTGGAGAACAATGGCGAGTCTATGTTAACTAATCCTAATGAAAGTTAGGTTAACTCATTTGCAAACTAAAATCAAACGTAACAAATTACATTAATAATATGGAAGGTTATGAAATGAAACAAGAGAACGTTTTGTAGATGTGAAGAGATGATTGGTTTAAACACTGATGTTTTGAAGAGGACACAATGAATATGGATTTTTAAGAGTTTTGATAAAGGTATTAGATGTAATTTGGTTCAAAATAAGAAAGAGAACATAACTAAATGTACTTTTATTTTGAGTTTAATTGTAATTTGGTTTAAAGTTTTATTGTAGAGTTTTATCAGAGCCTGGCATACTGTTTGGGATAAACAGTTAGGCTGTGATAATGTTGAATTAATAAATGGTATTAGTGGATGAAGAGGGTTATTACAACATTCAGTTCTGAAATAATTTGGGAAGCCAAGAAATTGTGGTTATGATGGTTTGAGCTAATTGGCTCGTTTTGAACTGCAGCAAAACGAGTCATGAAGTTCTACCTATCTGACCTTTATAAAAATATAGTTGGGGAAGAATGTTTGGTTAATAGCTACATTAAGAACATTATTTGGTCTATATTTCATTTGAGAAGCATACAGATTACATTCTGGTTTGGTATAATGTCAATGGTTGTTCATATCTTTGACAATAAGGAATCTGTAGGGAAAATACTGCCTGGTAATTATAGATATGTTTACTGAGTGGATTGAAGTATTTCCTAGTCCTATACCACATGCATTAACAACATTTGAATTGAATTATGGAAGATCATATGTAATTCCACAATTTAGACCTGATGCTAACTAGAAAAGAGGTATCTTCTGCTAAATTATGTTCCAGGTGAAGCAGTCAACCAGAGTGGAGGAGTCAAACGAGGAGATTGGCTTGGCTGAAGTGAAGCATTGACATTTGTGTTTGTTGTCACACCTTTTAGAGGGAGGAATCCAATCCAATGAAAACTTTAAAATAACCTGTCTAATTTCTAGTTTTTCTATATGTTTCGATTTTATTTTATTACATTTCTAAACTTTAATGTATCTCTCTAATTTCTAGAGTTTTTTCGAATGTAATTTATTTTATTACAATTCTAAAAGCTTGGCTAAAGTTGTATGTATGTGGTGAAGGGGACCTGTGAGTATGTCCAGGTCTGCCGTGGGTACATGGATGTCGAATGTCCACTCTGCGGAGTGACGGTGGGTTTTCCCCTATAACATCATTAGGGTTTTCCCACTGTGTCCAGTGTGTCCACACCACTTGGCCATAACGCTGCATAGTCTCATTATTATCGTTGTAAGCATTGTGTTCCATAATGGGATATTTTTAAATGTGTGTTTGTTGTCACACCCTTTAAAGGGTGTGAAAAGAGGGATTCTATGAAACTTTAAAATATCCAGTTTTTAATGTTGACACCACGTAGTGAAAGGAGGGATTTGTGAAAGAATGATAACTTTACTGCTAATCAACGCTGCTATACCAATCACTAACTCAGTACATCAAATGTGTAATGCTTAAAAACAAACATCTCCAATTGAACATCTGAAATTGAGTCTGGGGTTGGTGCACGCGTTCGGGACAGTGTATCACCCCCAGTCACAGGGAAAGGTTGAGCTCATGAATTGGAATCTGGAAAGCAGGTGGACCAAAATCTGCAACAACTAACATGAATTGGGTAGATGCTCTCCCTATTGCCCTAACAGCCATCACAAGTTCAGTGAACACCTCTACAGGATTCACCCCATATGAACTTCTGACGGGGCGACAGTTTCTGGGACCGGGAGCTGGGCTGGTGAGTTGGCGCATCCACCATACTATGATCAGCTGTCTGCTTTGGTATCATCCTCAACATAAAAAAAAGGAGAAACGGGGGACAGTACAGGATCCAGTCAAGGCCTTCACTGCTGACTGGGAGTGGGTGAAAGCCATTAAGAGGAAGTGGACAGAACCTCGGTGGACAGGACCATTCAAGGTTATCGAGAGAACCTCGCACGCCCTAAGGGTGCTGGGGAAAGGGAGTACGTGGTACCACTGGAACATGTGTTCTGCTGCTCCAGAACCCAGTCGGTCATTGCAGGAGTTGGTGGAGAAGGGCCAGTGAACCGTTTATTATTGCTACGAATGTGAGAGTCCGGAAAAGAGGGTTACGACTAGGTCAAGAGTGATACTGCTTGACCACACTAGAATTGTACTCGACTAAGAAGGTTTCCGCTATTTTACTTAAGAGTGTGTTATATCAATATCAACAGGAATTGTCTCTGTCTTCCTCTCCATATTTGGTATGTTGTGCATGTTAGCTCTGTGTGGGTGTTGCTGTATCCCATGCATCAGGTCCCTTTGCAACCGGATCATTGTCTTAGCTGTGGAGAACCCGAAGGCGGGGTTCCAAATGCCGTTGCTGGGGCTGGCTGACCAGGATGAGGATGCGGTGGTTGGCTTGAGCTATGTTGATTGATCTCTGGTGTTTTCAGAGATCAAAAGAGGGATTAAAGAATGTACAATACATTACAGCACAATACATGAACTGTCATCACCAGCTGCATCACGGGCACTGCACCTTCTATAATTCCAGACATCTGTGTGCCACCAATTCTATCAAGGGCTATCAATATTTGTGGCTTCTTAATCACTGAATGCATCATAGCACAAGAACAATGTTCGTACTACTTTATAAAGGATGCATGTCTTAAAGAATATATTGTGCTTATTAACATTATACATTGTGCTTATTAAAGTAATGTTTTATGAACTTAGAAGTTTGCTTAGGCTTAAACATTGTGTCTCACTCAGGGTGGGGGGAACAGGCTGTATTTGGTGTCTTAATCTCTTCATTTTAGGAGCAACCTTGAAGCCGGGCTGAGATGGCACCGGAGCGTGGGGCGCGCCAGCAAGAACAACTCCCGCATGAGAAAGCTCAACCCTCTTTTGATCATTTTGTATGACGGCACTGTAGACTATAATATATCCTGGGGCAGGGACAGATAGCCAGTTGGACTTCGTGAACCAAGCCCTAACATTGTTGCGGTTAGGGAAACGTAGACAACCCCAGAGCTCTGTACTTGATTTCCAACTGCTGCATTAAAACTGATATTATCGGACCTCTGCGACTCCAGACCACTCTTTCTAGAACACAGACTTGTGTCATTGAAAACTAGCATTACATAGGCTTATTGGAATAGACACAAAGAATCTCAACCCTTCAAAACTAAAGCCGGAGCAAGAACAAGTGTTGCTGAGTTTTCTTGGTGGCAATGATGTTGTGGCCCTTCTCCCCACGGGGTTCGGGAAAAGTTTGATTTTCCAGCTACGGCAGCTAGCTCCGTTACAGTAGTGGTGCAGGAGTTGGCTAAGGCGAACGCTAGCTATTGGTTATGGCCAGGGGTTAAATTGGGATTTTCTATGTGGGGGGGCTCTGACCGAGGGGCAAATTTCACAAATCTTTCGTGGATTATGCAGTAAATAACAGGCATGAAAACGGGTCAGGGGTGAAAAAGGTGAGAAGGATTACCCCTCTAAGGGGGTCCGGGTGCATGCTCCCCCATTAGAAAAATTAAATATTCCATATTTTAAAGCATCAATCTGAAGCATGTTGAGATACTTCTTTTGCCAACCTGGGGGAAAACTGGAGAAACGTAACTTCAGCCATGAGTCATGCGGCTAGTTAGAGACTTCCATGCTTAATGCGAGCGCGCATAGCGCGCGAGCGAATTTTTTTGGCTGATTTGAGCGAAAAATAGTTTTTGGAGCTTGATGTAAAACAAACAAACATCCGTTTGTCCAATTGGTAAAACATTGTCTAGTGAAGGTAATACGTTTACGTTTCTTAGCCTGGCTTTCAATCTTTATATTGTCTCTATAGCTAGCTTTCCATCTGTCAGTCACTGTCGTGTGTAAAAAATCTACCTCTTCAAAGACGGTAGCGTAAATTTATAATTTTCGTGCGCGATATGCCTACTTCTCAAACTTGCTCCAGATGTCTAGGCCAGCCTATCCCTACCATTATTTAGAATTGTGTTTTAAAACAACATAGATTTGCAATGGAAAAGTTGTAAATATAGGACAACATTGCTCGTGATGGACTAGGCAGACTGCCAAAATCGTCTGGAGAACTCCAGACCCGGCCGCTTATGTGCCGGGGCTCCGCCCCGGACAGCCCCGGCCCAATTTAACCTCTGGTTATGGCAGATCAGAGTGGCTCTGGGCAGATCCAATAGTTTTAAACTTCAACAGAGTACCCGCCTACAAGGAAGTCAACGTTTGTCAATGGAGCGGAGCCAGACCCTCTGTACAAATGAAATATGTACGAGAGTCTGGTTAGGACCAGGCTAGCTCACCACTCCCTCTTGCGGGAGAAATGAGAAAACTATTTCATTCTACACTTCACTCTTAGTATTTAGAGTTTTTTGTGAGCAGCAAAAAAATATGCTTTAAAATTCTATGTATTCTTTATAGATAATAAGTATGCATTTTTATGTACAATATACAGAAATATCAGTTGTAAAAATGTCATTAACAAACGGACCCCTCTGCAACCAAACAGGCACACCCTACAATTTCCCCAGAAATTGTACGCTCTCTAGTTAGTATATATTTAACAAAATGTGTTTTTGAGAAGAAAATTATCCATTTGGCCGATCGTGTTTTGTAGGTGTCAGTCTGCGTTAAGAGTTTAGAAAAAGTATCTGAAGTATAGGTAAGCGCTTGTTAGCGGCTGTAAAAAACTGTAAGAGAAACTAAATTGTGGAAGTTAGGATGTCAAAAAACAAATATTATTTTTGTTTAGAAATGAGAAGTGTGAACAGGATATGTGTGGACATGTTCCAGTCTTATGAATGTCAAGTCTCAGAGGCCATGTGAATGAGATACATGTTAGCAAGTTAGTGGTGAAGTGACATTACATTGTAGGCTTAGCTATACAAAAAACTATATTTTACAAGATAGCTACTGTTAACAATTTATTTTCCCCAATTCATTTTTGAAATCTTAGCAGACTCCACTTTCATTTATCAGAAAAGGGAACTGAGACAAGAAACAGGACCAAATAAAGATTGCCAATGGAATGGCAATAACCATTTCTCTGCAGAACTTGACCCTTGAAGGATATGGACAATCACAGATATCAGTGGCATTTCCTTGCATTTTCCTTTTTCCTTAGAGGTAAAGTAAAAAAAGAATAAACATCTGCTTACATTTATTGTTGCGTTATGGTACAATGTTGGTTGAAACAGATACCTTTTAAAACCTCTGTTGAAATTACATGATTGGAAATACATCATGCATATCCAACAAACTTTATCTTCTCAAAAACGTTTGTTTGATGTGCATTGTAACTTCTTTAACTACCTAGTTGGCTGAACTATATCTTTCTGCGACCTTTACCACACTGTTCAGCGGTGCCAACCTCAGCCTCTTCCTGGACCGCTGAGGTGCCCAGTCAAATCTCCGCCCTGCTCGGCTCTTGTGTGGTGGTTCCCTGTTCTTTCAACTACCCAGAACCAGAGAAGAAGTCCTCTGAAGTCACCGGGATTTGGGCCAAAGAAACCCTTGAGAAGATCTACCATCCAGACAGGTCTTTAGTGTTGCAGGACTTCAAGGAACGCACACAATTAGTTGGAGATTTCCAAGTTAAGAACTGCTCTCTGAGGATTGATCCCCTTCGTCAAAGTGACACAGGACCCTTTCATTTTAGGGTTGAAATAAAAGACATTGATAAGTATTCTTACTTGGACAATGCAGTTTCTATTGATATCAAAGGTAAGTTCGAACAATTAGACTTTGAAATATAGAAAATAAAATATAGAAATATAGAAAATAAAATATAAAAGTTGAAATATAGAAGATATACAATGAAAAACACATTACTCAAAAATACAGAACATTATTAATTAAATATGATATGACTTATCAATATTGTATTCATTACTGGGATCATGTTCTTTTCCAAATACAGTGTTGCCAGAGCCCCCCACTCTGTCAGTGAGTGAAGAAGTGAGCGTAGGTGAGCTGTTCACTGCTTCCTGCTCTGTTTCTCACTCCTGCCCCACTGACCCCCCCGTTCTGACCTGGAGCCACTTAGCAACACCCACTGTCCAATCACAGCAGCTGCCCAAGGGCCAGTGGGAAGTGACATCATCCTTGACCTTTGCCCCCACGGTGGCTGACCACAACAAGTCTCTCAGCTGCACAGCAGCCTACAGGGGAGGGAAAACATCAGAGAGCTCCCGGACTCTGAATGTCAAATGTAAGTGGATCAAGTTGAAATTACAGTTGCATGTCAGAAAAAAAAGAAAAACTATTTAACAGCATGCGTAGGATATTTATCCCTATTTAGTAATAGCTTAAAAACATATATTTTGTTGTCGTTGTAAGAGGATATTTATCTTCCTATAAGAAGAAAATATGGACTCACCATCTGAAAGAATTCAATGTTGCAACATTTAACTTTGTTTCTCAAGGACCAAGGTCCAAGTAATGGCATCCACCCTAAATACAGTGACAGGTGCATATACATAAAGACCACGCGTATGAAAATTACTACCAATTCAATACCTTTACGTTGCACTGCAGACGCCCCACTGGATGTGAAGGTGGAGAGGGAGTCCACATTGCGGGAGGGAGACTCTGTTAAGCTGAGGTGTTCCAGTGATGGTAACCCAGCGGCCCACAGCTACCAGTGGCACAGCCCCAGTGGGACTCTTCTGTCCCAGGGACAAACCTACAAGCTGGAGAGGGTGTCCAGGCACACTGGTGCCCTCTACTGCACCGCCATCAACACAGAGGGACAAGGACACTCCAGTCAAGTGAAGCTCAATGTGATCTGTTAGTACAGCGGATTGTTGTTTTAGACAATACCCTATCAAGGCCTGTGGAATAAACATTGCTTGCCCATTCTGTAGCAATTAATTATGTGGTTGTATTATTTTTTTTTCCTAGATCCTCCTGAGATTAAAATAGGCTCTGCCTGCTTCTCTAACATCTCCACGGTAACCTGCCTGTGCATCGTGGAATCTTTCCCTCTCAGTGATGTCCGGTGGTCTCTCCCAGATGGAGTTCTGTCGAGCACCAAGGTAGACAGGCACCGATCAGTGATCATCGCCACCCTGCAAGGAAGTCTAGGCTTTGCAGACTACACCCTCTGCCATGCCAACAACAGTGAGGGAAACGCCACCCAGGCCTTCAAGTTGCCCAGAAAAGGTACTGTGAAAGAAGCCTCGCTGTAAATGACACCCCACACTTTTACAATCTGAAAACAGTATCAAACATCAGAGACAACCACTCATTAAAAACTGTAAAATAATTCAAGGTGGTTTGTGGTCTAATCTCTGAACAGATTCAACACGGACGGTGCACATTTCTATAGCCGTATCAGCGTTTTTGGTGGCGGTGTTATTCATGTCAGCATGGAGGTTAACCAGGAAGTGGTGAGTGAAGTGTGTGGAAGGGGTTTGGGCCATCTACAGTTTGATTTTCTTCTTCTTTTTTATAACCTTTTTTCACACTCAAATTTTTTTCTCAAAGTAGGAAGAGCCATGATGGTCAGCTTGCAACCACAACACAGGACATTGCTATGGTTACGGCCAAAGCCACAGTCTCAGACGACTCCACAGCAACGTAAATTCCCCTCGCCAAGTGATCACACTCCCCCACACTCAGAGTGAAGGACAGATAAGAGTCATCTTTTATATATCAAACAGTTACAGGACAGCTAATACATCTTTATTACTTTCCCCAATGAAGTATGATTGTATAGATTCATATTTGTCACGTTGTATGAAATACAATAGGCTACCATTATTATCATGTTCATTATTATGATCCATTTTGCTTACAGACAAGATGTGAAAGACATAAACTATGAAGTTCCCAGCAACCAATATGTTTATGGCAATATGGAGGTTCGTACTAAATGCTCCCTGAGATCTGAAGTAAAAGTAATAATGAAAAGACGTCTAAAATAATAATACCGTAGAGATGCCGATGTCATTCCCATGGTGTCATTTACCTACAGGTCGACGGCAGGTGTGACTCGTATGAAAGTGAAGGTGAAGATATCTATGCTAATGAGTGACAACAGCAGGAAACGTGTTCTCCTGTGAGGACCCTGTTTGTTTCACTCCTGCGCTTCAACACTGATTCTACGCATGTTACACTGTACTGTAAACCCAATACATTTATACTACTCATGCCTTTTAAAAGTTTATAGTAAACCCTTTATCGGGGTTTACAGGGTAGCTAGCTTATCCTAAAGAGCCTTTGCTGTGCCTTAGCCTTTACGGAGTTTGTTTTGAATGTCAAATGCAGTCCATTGACAATTATCCTCATTATTTGTTCTCCTTAACTATTTCATGCAATGCTAAATAATAAACTTTACTCATTTACAAATGTTGTCTTGTGGCAATAAAAAAATACTACAGCTCTCAACAATATGTAGGCCTGGCATAAACTGGGTCTGTTTTTGACAAACATGGTTTAAGCAGCATATACAGTGAGGGATTTAAAATCCCCTGCTGATTTTGTATGTTTGCCCACTGACAAAGAAATTCCATGATTATATATAAAAATAAAGCTGCAAGCAGCAATGGGGTGGCCAAGCATTCATATGACCCAGAAAACATTTTAAACATCCTTAGAACAGGGTTCCGAGTCCCTATACCAAGTTTGGTGTGAATCCATCAAAGATTTGCTGTCCTGTTTGATGGCTTAACTGCACATTTTGATTGGCTGTAACGGGCAAACGGTTTATAAAATTAAAAAAACATGTGATAGGCTTTGTGAGGCTGAAGATAATCTCTGCCAGATTTGGTGAAGATTTGACAACATGTGTAGGAGGAGTGTAACGGACAGACTCCCAAGACAACAGGTAGTGGATCCAAGAGCGGGTTTATTACGGGGTAGTCGGACAAGCAGGGATCATACACGGATATCAGAGCCAGAGAGGAAATCCAAAGCAGTAGTCGGGTCACAGGCGTAGGTCAAACAGGGGCGGACTGGGCAATGCAGGCAAGGCTTGGTCAGGTTCCACAGGACAGGCAGGGGTCTGGATCACGGCGTCTGGAATGGTTCAGGTGAAGCAGATACGAAGTCGGGGGCAGAAACACGGTCAGTTGATCACAGGGTCTATCGGATATGGCATAGAAATGTTTTACTTGAATGTTTAACAAGACTCAGCACAGAGTGAAGGGAGTGACTGGCTTAAATACAGAGCAGAAGGGAGTGGACTGATTGGTTAGATTGTTTGCAGGTGTGAAGAGGGAGTGCCCTCTTAGTACTCTGGTGATGCTGATCGGAGACAGGGGGACCTGATTGTCACATCACCCCCGTCCCCACGGGCGGCTCCCGACGCCAAGGAGCCCCTACGGCGGGGCCTCCCACGCGGGGTCGTTGGGATGCTCACGATGGAAGTCAGTGAGGAGTGAGGGGTCCAGAACATCGGCAGCAGATACCCAGGAGCGCTCTTCCGGGCCGTAGCCCTCCCAGTCCACGAAGTACTGCAACCCACTTCGATGACGGCGGGAGCGAAGCAGTGCCCGAACCGCGTATGCAGGCCCATCCTCCAGTAGCAATGGAGGAGGTGGATTGGCAGCAGGGATGGCGTCAGGGTCAGGTTGAGAACCCGCTTCACGGACCACCGGCTTCAACAGAGAGACATGGAACGTGGGGGCGATACGGTAATGAGGAGGAAGTTGCAAGCGGTAGGCAACCGGATTCACCTGCCTGATGATCTTGAATGGTCCGATGAACCTCGGGCTGAGTTTCCTACAGGGAAGCCTGAGTCTGATGTCTCTGGTTGAGAGCCATACCTCCTGACCGGGGCTGTATTGGGGTGCAGGGCGACGACGCTTGTCGGCTTGTTCCTTCTGTCTTCGGACGGCTCTCTGTAGTCTGACGTGGGCTGCTTGCCACGTCTCCTCACTCCTCTTCATCCAGGCATCCACTGCGGGCAGGTTGGTAGTTTCTCCGGACCACGGAAATAGCGGGGGCTGGTATCCCAACATACACTGGAACGGTGTAAGACCGGTGGAGCTGCTCACCAACGAGTTTTGTGCATACTCTGCCCATGGTAAGTATTGGCACCAGTCCTGCTGTTGGTTGCTGCAGTATGATCTCAAGAAGCGCCCGATCTCCTGATTCAGCCTTTCGGTTTGGCCATTGGACTGTGGATGATAACCTGAGCTCAGGCTTACGGTGACATTCAGCAGACGAAAGAAAGATGCCCAGACACGAGAGGTGAACTGAGGACCCCTGTCTGACACTATTTCTTCAGGGAGTCCGTACACCGAAACACATAGGTGAAGAGTGCTTCTGCAGTTTCCAGGGCTGTGGGTAGTCCCTTCAAAGGCACTAGGCGACAGGCTTTAGAAAACCTGTCCACTGCCACTAGAATGGTGGTGTGGCCCTGGGAGCGGGGCAGGTCTGTAACAAAGTCCACAGCTATATGGGACCAGGGGCGTTGTGGAATGGGAAGCGGTTCGAGCAGTCCTGCTGGCAGTTGGTGAGACGCCTTCGTCTGAGCACAGACCTGGCAGGACCGGACCAGGTTTCTCACATCGGATCTCAACGAGGGCCACCAGTATTTTGACTGTGTGAGGACTATAGAGCGTTGAATACCCGGGTGACCTGAGGCTGGAGTGGAGTGGAGCCAGAGGATGAGTTGGCGTCTCATAGTGGCCGGAACGTAGGTCAGTCCTGGTGGGCATTCAGGTGGTGCAGGATCCTGACTGAGTGCAGCTTGGAGTTGGTCCTCCATCTCCCAGCGGATGGGTGAGACGATTACTGTCTGAGGCAGAATGGGTTCAGGGGCAGGGGGGTCCTGATAGCCATCGAACTGGCGGGATAATGAGTCTGCTTTGGTGTTCTTGGACCCTGGACGGTAAGACAGAGTGAAGTGGAAGCGAGTGAAAAAAAGGGCCCAGCGGGCTTGACGGGGATTCAGGCGTTTGGCCGTGCGTATGTATTCCAGGTTTTTGTGGTCAGTCAGGACTAAAAATGGATGCTTGGCTCCTTCCAGCCAGTGCCTCCACTCCTCAAAGGCCAGCTTAACAGCCAGTAGCTCCCTGTTCCCTATATCGTAATTCCGCTCTGCTGTAGTAAGCTTCTTGGAGAAGAAGGCACACGGGAACAGCTTCGGGGGTTTACCCTGACGTTGTGAGAGGACGGCTCCAACCCCGGCCTCCGAGGCGTCTACCTCCACCACAAAGGGCAGCGCGGGGTCTGGATGTCCCAATACCGGGGCTGTGGTGAACAGAGTCTTCAGCCTGTCAAAGGCCTGGGCAGCCCTGTCGGTCCAGCACAGCTTCCGTGCCGCACCCCCCAACAGTGAAGTCAGAGGTGCCGCGACCGAGCTGAAGTTGCGTATAAACCGCCGATAGAAGTTTGCAAATCCTAGGAAGCGCTGTAGTTCCTTTATTGACTGGGGACGTGGCCAATCTGCCACAGCTGTGACTTTGTTCTGATCCATGCGACTGCCCCTGGCATCCAGAATGTAGCCCAGGAAGCGGACTTCGGTTTGGTGGAATTCACATTTTTCCGCTTTGACATAGAGTCGGTGGTGAATCAGAATCAGAATCAGAATCAGAAAGGGATTTATTGGCCATGAAAGTTTGCACAGTCAAGGAATTTGCTTTGGCAGGAAGGTGCATACAATAAACATATAGTATCCTTAAATTTAAATATGTGGACTGTCTATACTAAATATCTATACTATATAACTATACTATCTATACTAAAGTGGAATTATATTTAAAATAAAATATACAATAAAATATAAGTTGCCTAATTTACAATATAAAATTACAAAAAATACAAATATGACAAAAAATACAAATGTACAAGATGCAGTAATGTAGTGAAAAGTCAATAAGTCAGTGTGAACCCTTGGCCTTGTTGAAGAGGCCAACAGCAGAAGGGAAGAAACTGTTTTTGTGTCGAGAGGTGTTGGTCCTGATGGACCGCAGCCTTCTGCCGGAGGGGAGTGACTGAAACAGGGAGTGTCCAGGGTGGGAGGAGTCGGCCACAATCTTCCTCGCTTGCCTGAGGGTCCTCGAGGTGTTTAGGTCCTCGAGGGTAGGCAGATTGCAGCCAATCACCTTCTCCGCAGTGCGGATGATACGCTGCAGTCTGCTCTTGTCCTTGGCAGTGGCAGCAGCGTACCAGATGGTGATGGAGGAGGTGAGGATGGACTCAATGATGGCTGTGTAGAAGTGCACCATCATCGTCTTTGGCAGGTTGAATTTCTTCAGCTGCCGCAGGAAGTACATCCTCTGTTGTGCTTTCTTTGTGAGGGAGCTGATGTTCAGTTCCCACTTGAGGTCCTGGGAGAGGATAGTGCCCAGGAAGCGGAAGGACTCCACAGTGTTGACTGGGGAGTCACCCAGGGTGATGGGGGTGAGTGGGGCTGTATTCTTCCTGAAGTCCACAACCATCTCCACTGTCTTAAGAGCATTGAGCTCTAGGTTGTTCTGGCTGCACCAGGTCACCAGGTTGGCCGCTTCCCACCTATAATCAGACTCGTCTCCACCAGAGATGAGCCCAATAAGGGTGGTGTCGTCCGCAAACTTCAGGAGTTTGACGGATGGATGACTGGAGGTGCAACTGTTCGTGTACAGGGAGAAGAGCAGAGGAGAAAGGACGCAGCCCTGAGGAGATCCGGTGCTGATGGACCGGGAGTCAGAGACTTGTGTTCCCAGCTTAACGCACTGCTTCCTGTCAGCAGTCGTGCGAGGACTTGACGTACTTGAGAGACATGATCAGACCATGTAGGGGAGTATATGAGGATATCATCAATGTAAGCTATAACAAACCGGTTCAGAAACGGACGCAGGACCTCATTTACCAGCGCCTGGAACACAGACGGGGCATTGGCAAGTCCATAAGGCATCACTAAGTACTCATAGTGCCCACTGGTAGTGATGAATGCAGTCTTCCACTCGTCACCTTCTCGTATGCGGACCAGATTGTAGGCACTACGTAAGTCGAGTTTGGTGAAGTAACGGGCCCCGCGTACTTGCTCCAGTGCAGCAGGAACCAGCGGTAGGGGGTAGCGGTATTTGACAGTCAGATCATTCAGGCCCCGATAATCCACGCAGGGTCTCAAGCCCCCCCCTTTCTTCTCAATAAAAAAGAAACTTGCCGCGGCGGGCGATGTGGAGGGGCGAATGAAACCCAATTCCAGCGCCTCTTGTATATACGCCTCCATTGCCTCAGATTCTACCACGGACAAGGGGATATACGCGACCTCTAGGCGGTGTGGTTCCTGGGAGGAGGTCAATGGCACAATCCCAAGGGCGATGTGGGGGCAGATGCGTTGCCTGGGTCTTACTGAACACAGTACTCAGATCCTGATATTCGGATGGGAATTCTGATGGCGCTGACAATTCGGGACTTTCCACATGAGTAGCACCACAGGCAGCAGGTATACAACGAGAGAAACAGTGATTCCCCCATGATTGCAGTTCCCCATCGCTCCAGGAGATGACCGGGTCATGATAGGAGAGCCAAGGCAGCCCTAGGATGAGGTCGGTGCCAGGTGAATCGATAACCATCAGTGATATTGGTTCCTGGTGCAGGACTCCTATTGTGAGTGACAGAGATTCCGTTCGATAAGAAATGTGTCCCGTCCCAATTGGTTGGTTGTCTACTGAACTGATCCGCAGAGGGGGTTTACAGGGCAGTAGGGGGACACCCAGACGTTCTGCAGTGTTGGCATCTATGAAGTTGCCAGCAGACCCGGAATCCACTAGGGCGGAGACAGAGAGTAACGTGTCCTTCCACTTGATTTCCCCGGACACCTTCATTTGCTTAAGAGACACTAAGGGGCATTGAATGGTACTCACCGATAGAGGAGGTCTCGGGGATGCGGTCCTTGTTCGCACGGAACATTGGTTGCGAAAGTGGCCGGGATTTCCGCAATACAGGCACAGCCGGTTCGCCATCCGGCGCTCTCGTTCTTCCACGGTGAGATGGTTACGTCCGACTTGCATAGGTTCTTGGGGAGCGGAGGCGTGTGTCTGAGAGCTGTACGTCTGCACAGTGGGCATTACCGGCGGGTATCGTCTTGACCGAACCAGGTTATCAAGGCGTACGGCTAACTGAATGAATTGTTCTAGGTCTGCATCTTGATCTCTACAGGCAAGCTCGGATTGCAACTCACGAGACAGTCCTTGACGGAAGATCGCCAGTAGTGCCGGATCGTTCCATCCACTGGCAGCTGCCAGGGTGCGGAAGCGCATAGCGTAGTCGGCTGCTGACTGCGATCCTTGCCGCAGCGCGAGTAGCTGATCTCCCGCAGACCGTCCTTCAGCTGGATGATCGAAGACTTCCCGGAAATGGTTGGTGAAGTCCGTAAACGAGCGTGTCAGCTCTCCTCCACGGGACCAGATGGCTGAAGCCCACTGTAGCGCTCTTCCACGTAGTAGCGTTATCACAAAGGCTATCCGTGCCCCATCATCCGAGAACGCAGCTGGTTGGTGTGCAAAATAGAGAGAACATTGCACTAGAAAGCCATCACAGCCATCGGGTGAGCCGTCATACTTTTCTGGGGTAGCCAACTGAACAGGTCTTACGTGGCCTGACCCATGTGAAGGGTCCTGGGAGGGTGGACGTGTACGATCCACCCGGATTGAGAGTTCATTCAGAGATTGAGCTAGGAGTCGGATCTGAGAGTCGTGATCTCCTAAGAGTGATCCATGAGATGTCATGGCACTCTTCAACTCCGCTGGATCCATGTCGGTAATGGCTGAGTCTTCTGTAACGGACAGACTCCCAAGACAACAGGTAGTGGATCCAAGAGCGGGTTTATTACGGGGTAGTCGGACAAGCAGGGGTCATACACGGATATCAGAGCCAGAGAGGAAATCCAAAGCAGTAGTCGGGTCACAGGCGTAGGTCAAACAGGGGCGGACTGGGCAATGCAGGCAAGGCTTGGTCAGGTTCCACAGGACAGGCAGGGGTCTGGATCACGGCGTCTGGAATGGTTCAGGTGAAGCAGATACGAAGTCGGGGGCAGAAACAAGGTCAGTTGATCACAGGGTCTATCGGATATGGCATAGAAATGTTTTACTTGAATGTTTAACAAGACTCAGCACAGAGTGAAGGGAGTGACTGGCTTAAATACAGAGCAGAAGGGAGTGGACTGATTGGTTAGATTGTTTGCAGGTGTGAAGAGGGAGTGCCCTCTTAGTACTCTGGTGATGCTGATCGGAGACAGGGGGACCTGATTGTCACAAGGAGTAGAGAGAAAACCTTTTTTTCAGTCATTCAAAATGGCGGCCGCATCAATTCGGCTGTTATCACAAGTCATGTGTCACACACGGGATTTCCCAAGATATCATGAGACAAAGGAATCACTTAATAAAGGCAAACAAATCAACAGTAATTGGCCAAAACACATTTTAGCTTCCTGCGGCCACGCCCAGTGATCACATGACACCAAATTACTTGGACATCCTCAGAAGAGGGTTCCGAGTCATCACACCAAGTTTGGTGTTATGGGACCAAACTTCCTGTTTGGTTGCTTTGTTGCCGATTTTGATTGGCTGTACCGGAAAAACGGTTTTGAAAATCAAAAATCCGTTCGAAATTTATAGTAAGGGTTGCTGTGACGATGATGTCGTCAAAACCTGGCGTTCAGACCCAGGGAGAATACTGGACAGAGGACCGGATGAGTGAGGAAAGGACGGGCCATGAGCCAACAGATCTTTTTTATTGTCACACTGTATCTGAGTGTATCTGATGTTTGTGAAATACCTGTGGCTGATGTAATATTGACAGGATATGAAGAACACACCAGACCATGGGATGGTAAAAGATTTTGATCCATTACACACAACTAGAAGATAAAGGGAACTAAGACTAACCACAGATGTGTAACTCAATGCAGTTTACACAAAAACTGTACAAACTCAACGCTTAGCTCCCCAAAACAGTGATCATAACATATGAGTTTGTGGAAATGCCCTGTGATGTCCCCGGGACAGTACCATATCCCTATTGTGCTGGAGAGTATGGAAGGCTCAACATTCAGTATATAAATATAGTCACGGTCCTTGATTCAAAAACAACAAAAAGAAAGTACTTATAGTGGCAGCTGATCTGCACAGTTCCTGACAAGTTCTTTTCTAGCACTCTCTGTTGACATTTTTCAACAAAGAAAGACAGCATATAACCACAAACGTGACAAATTTGACATGCATTTCACGGTAAATGTTTTCTTCCATGGCTCTGAAGAGATACATGTAGTAGACATTGGCCTCTTCCAAACCTTAAACAATTTCCTCCAAAGGAAAGACCCTTTTCGAAGTTCAAATGTATGTGTGCATATTGACGTGTTGAGTCAAGGTATGAAAAAGTAAAATAATTGGTTTATTATAAAATGGTGTAATATGAACTAATCATAGTATCAGATGGTGCAACATGGCAATTATGGTTAGAAAAATTTAGCATTTTATTTAAGGCATTATTTAATTGGTAGAACTGGTATACAACAGGTGATACAAGACTAGGTTAGGCTAGTTACACACTTGCACAGACACTCATTAGAGGTGTCCCTATCACCCTGTTGTACTGTAACTCTATTTTACATTTTAAACATTGAATGGCAAAAAAAGAAAAAAGGTTTGGTGGTCCTGTGGCCATTCCTTGATGTACTCATTCTATTACTTACAATGCAAGAAACATTATGGTAAAAATACAAGGAATTATAAACTAACTTTGCCAACAGAACCATTACACCAGAAGCAAATCACAGCTGGAAACAAATGTACACTTACAAACATAACTATGAAAAGATAAAGTGAACAACTAAGGTGATTTCAGGCTTAAATCACAAATAGTGTGATCCTAGAAATGTAAATGTTTTTTTTAAATGTAAATCTTTGCCTTGTCATGGTTTTGAATAGTCCACATTTGCATAAACATTGTCTGGCTCATCCACAGAGTGATCCATTAAATCATTATGAGCCTGCAAAAAGAAAAAAAGAATGTGTAAGTCAACTAAACATTAACTGAGCTGAAATCTCAACTGCATGTATTTTCAAGGTGCTGATCTGTTCATGGTGTTTTACCAGAACATTGCCATAGACAGGCTCGTCCATGGTTGTTGTTGGTGCTCCAGACTGTGTGGTCTTCAGAGGAGGAAGTGGAATGGGTTCCTTCTGTGATAATTCAGTTCTGTAAAAACCAGAAGAAGATGATCGTTGAAAGTACAGGATATTTTAGAGACATGATGAATTCATCAAGGATGCATACAGTAGGTAACATACAGTAGGTAACATACAGTAGGTAACCTACAGTAGGTAACATACAGTAGGTAACATACAGTCGGTAAAGTTTAAAACGTACTTTTCAGCGTTGGTTTTTGGGGCCCGGCTAACATTAGCATAAAAATTGGATGGCTCCCTGGTGATTGTTGTAACATGTCTGCAACATAATATTTTAGTTTTTTTAATGAATAGTAATACCATCTTCAGAAAAATCATGAAATTTGACCCATTTTACTAAGAAAAATACAGTATTCTTGAACACTTCATTTTGTTTGACGAAAGTCTTGATTCCCTCCTAAACAGAGATGAACTGTAGCAAGATTTATGCTACCAGCAGCAGGCAGAGCCCTATCGAGGGCCGTTTGTAAAATGTTGCACGTTCTATAATCATGTTCAGTTTTTGCACATTTAGCATTGGCAAATGTGAAAGTATGCAATACAGTTTTTAACTATGACTTATTCATGCTGTAAGAAAAAATCGAATATCAGTCTCTAAGTGTGTGATGTCAGTCTGTAAGTGTGTAACGTCAGTCTTTCGCATGGAGAATGGTGGCAGGAGCCTTCTCAGCCACATGGCAGCAGTTGGGAAGTGGACGAAATGGCAAATTCAAACGAATTAGGAAAGTTGGAAATGCTAAATGTGCAAAAACTGAGCAGGATTATAGAACGTGCAACATTTTACAAACGGCACCCCATAGGGGCAATCCTATCAGATTCTTACATCATTTAATTTGCATTTTAAATCATACACAACCTTTTATGATGCTTGAAGACAATACAGCCAACTGTGACCGCAATCAGAACCACCACAAAAGGAATAATGGAGGCCATGTATACAACTGTTGATGGGCCAGTGTCTTTTAGGCCTTCAGTTGTCATCATCGCTGTAAAGAATCCTCAATTAAGACCAACGTCTTTATGTTCTATACTCTCTCAAATACTGTACTCTGTATCAATTGTCATCCATAAAGTCCATGATTAATGACATGTCCACCAAATGATGGATGTGTGAATAGAGTGGCTACAACAATATTAGATGTTGTGGCTATAATTAATGATGTAATTATTTACCAGTCGTGGATGGAAACTGAACTGTGCTATCTGAAAAGAAAAAAAACTATTATTTCTTTTTCAAAACAGTTTCGCCATGACATTTGAAATTGGAACATGAAAACGTGAAAAGTTTACCTGGCAATGGGAGTAGTTTACGAGTTAAGGTGACCCCTGGAACCAAAAAGGGGAGATTAGTTTCGTTCAAACTAATTCTGAATTCAGATGCTTGAAATTACAGTTCAGTTTTACTGAGACAGTCCCACCATGCTTACCATTTATCCTGATTTTGACCAGGTCATTCTTGAAACTATAGTTGTTGAGTCCGTTTGTAAGTCTCATATACAAGGGAAAGATTGCATCACTCTTTTGGATATTTTGGATCTTGAGAGAACAGTTTTTTTCACGGACATCTCCAGTAAATGTGGTCCTATTTTGGAAGCTTTCTTTTACCCAGGTGTTATTGGGGTGATAGATAAATTCATATTTATCATTTTCATTGATATCTGGGTTTATTTTTTCCAGTATTTTCCAAAAAACCTTGACGGATTCTTCACTTTTTGCAGGGGGGTGGGTGAAATTGCATTGTATAGTAACATCAGATGACAACTCAGCATTTAATTCTTTAGGAACAGTGACGGCCCATTTCTCCTCACCTGTCCAAATAAAACCATGGTCAACATTAAACTTTAAACACATCATTAGTTACAGTACTTAGTAACTTGTTGTTCAAAAAGGTTTGATGGAAAGCCACATACCATCAGCCTCAGTTGCCAAAGTCAAGATGATAATCAACGTCAATGTTTTCATCTAGTCCAATGAAGAGAGAATAGGAAGGGTTTAAACTACTGATGGGATACATGTCCAACTTTAAACCACATCAGAAACATCTACACCAGAGCCTATGGCAAACACTAGTCTATTAAATATTCCTATAAGATATGTCCAGTATAACACATATGCAATATTTGTTAGTCACTTTTGAGAAAAATGTAAATAACACAATTCAACACACACACACACACACACACACACACACACACACACACACACTCACACACAGATGTGATTCTGGGCAAAGCTCTGGAATGGTACCTACTGAGTGGTGAAGAGAAAGGACCCTAAAGAATGACATGATTCCAAGGACGGTGTCAGAAGTGTCCATTGTGCCTCATATCCTGGTCAATGGTCACAGCACAAACTGTCAAACTGTTTAAAAGACTTGTCAGATGCTTTGGGTGTATATTTCCTGTTACTTCAGAATGGTGTTTTAAGGAAGTTCCAGCTTGTTCATGGTGTCAGTTGAAAGTGTTTCAACTCATAATTTGGCTAAATATAGACCATATATATGATAGACTATCATTGGTTTTTCAAAAGATAAAATTCTGGAAAATTCTACAATGTAAGATTTAAGTTATTACTTGACACCAATATCTGAGAACCTGAAAACACTGATGTGCATGTTCACACTGTGAGAGCAAGGCGGAAGAGCCGGTAGAAGAGAGATGTTACCACTAACCATAGGATGTGTTCACACGTTTAATGATGACGAGTGCAGGAAGTGTTTTACGGAACAAAACCAAATTGTGCTACACATCACATTAAAATGGTAAGATTGATTACATGTTTTCTGTCATTATTATCTGATGTAGACTCATTTAGTCAAAAAGAAAAGCACCAGAAGTATTTCTTTATTATTATAAATAATGTATATTGGAATACATTTACTGAGACAGGGTAATGTGCTTATATGTGATACCGAATGGTAGGATCAACAATGGCTCTGTTTATTATAGAGAGAGATGCTTCAACACAGTCTTCTAATTTATGCCATGATCCATACACAGGGTATGTAAATTGTCTTTTTTAGTTTTTAATATCTCTCTACTTGGGTCTTCTGCAGTCAACACTTCTATTGTAGTTTAAAATAAAAAGTTAAATCAAGTGAAATGTGTGCTTAAGCCATCGAATGTGCCAGGATGTACCATGTAAAAAAAGTGACTTGTGGTGACACTGGTGTTGTGGAAGTTGAACAAGTAGTTTTGAAAATTTCAATTGAAAAAACTGCAGCTGCAGAACAGGCACAACAATTATGAGCACGGCACTATTTTTATTTCCAGGAATTTGTTTGTGTGTCATTGATATCTTCATCATCGACTGCATCACGGGCACTGTGCACTAGTTGCCCTTATTGTAGATACAGGCACAGTGTTTTGTCTTATTGTTTTGTCTAGTGTATGGAAACATATGGGTGGAGCAGAACCCTCCGGAGGTGACCAGCGTTTTGGGCCAGAACATCTCCATCAGCTGTCGTATGCTCTCCGATCGGGGAGACAACATCTCAGACTGTGTGACCAGCTGGTTCATCAAGAGGAACGCCTGGAAGGAAGTAAGCAAATGGGCCCCGTTCCAGGAGAGGTTTCTCAAGACAAAAAGTACCTTAGTGCTAAACGGTCTGGAGCTGAACGACACTGACACTTACTACTGCAGTATGCAGTGTCACATCAATGACAGGCACTTGCAGTACCATGGAAACGGAACAAGAGTGAATGTGTTTGCTCTGAGGCCCACACTTAAACCAGCCACAGGTAGGCTATTCTACTTTAGAAAGCTTTTATATTCAAACATCTATCCTCTTTCTATAAGCATTTCAAAATCAGAGTTGCTATTGCAATCCTTTCTAGCATAAATATTGAGTAAAAGGACATATACTTAATCCCTGGCTGACCAGTTTCACTCTCATTAATCTTTTATATTGTTAGGGGAAAACTATGTTGAGGTTTGGCTGTGGCTTAAATATCATTTTGGCTGTATTTTCTTTCAGATCTGGAGGACACACTCATTCCTTTGTATGCAGCACTGTCAGTAAAGTGTCTAGTCACCCTAATGATAGGGATAATACACTGTTGTTTTTTTACAATGGCAAAACAGAGTTCACAATTAAAATAACAGACCTACTGTTTCAAGAAAAAAGAAATAGCCTGCGGTTGCAATTTTTTTATTACAATTACTGTCTCTACTGGAAGGGGCAACTGCATTACTCGCTGTAGCCTATCCAATATTGAGTGTTCAAGACGCACTTGTTCCGGGAGTACAACGGTACTTAGGAATGATTTGCTGGACCTGATGTTAGTTTCCTCCAGGATCACAATGACTCTTATCGAGAGACGTGTTGCTCTTGTTGGTTAGTTGTACTTGTAACTGACTTCAAATTATTGTACTCGCTGTGAAATATATTGTTGCTTGCTTTTCTACAGGTACACTCTTGCACTTTTGAGGTTCATGTTGTTTAATTGTAACTTGTTTACATACTCTTATGGTTTTTGCCTTTGGCCCTTATTTGGTTTTTCACAATGTATGCTTCATGTTTTGGCTACCCGCAATGTTTGGGTCTATCTCTGTGAGTTGTTATGATGAGTGACCTATGCACTTTTAGTAAGTAAGTAAGTAAAGTTTATTTGTATAGCACCTCTCACAGATAAAATCACAAAGTGCTTCACAACAAAATGCAATATAACACTACAAATAAAGAATACAGAACATTTAAATAGAAACATGACAGACAACCATAAAAACACCTCAACTAACTAAAAGCCTGCTTGAATAGCAAAGTCTTAAGTTGCTTTTTAAAAGCTTCGACAGAAGTTGCACACCGCACTTTTGTAAAGCTTTCTCTTGGAAGTCGCTTTGGATAAAAGTGTCTGCTAAATGAATAAATGTAAATGTAAAAAGACCACCAGACACATGCTTACAGCAATTTTACTCTTTCCATGGCATGTGCATTTCAGTGTGCAACAATCTTGCAACCTTTTTCAGAATAATTCAGTGAACCACTAGGTGGAGTTCAATACTCTGAACTCCTTTGCTGCAAGTTGAAGCTTTGAACCCAGTATGCTAAATGTAGGCCGCACAAAAAAAGTTTCAGTCATATGACCCGCAGGAAAGTTAGGTTTGAAGTGGGCGGTTCACACAGACAAATCTCACAAAACGAATTTCTGAGCTGGAGTATCCTTGGATCACCAGTGGATTCTATAGAAAGTTTCATACGGGTAAGATAGGCTGCTCGTCCATTTGGTTCTTTATAACATAATGATATAGGCTGGTCCGACTTCATTGTAAAAGGATGCGCTGTCCAAGTCGGTGTCTCCACTAAATAGGTGTCTCCATGGAATAAATATGTGTGACATGAATACACTGCTGTCGCCACCTGTGTTAAGCAGTAGAAGTACACACAAAAGCTTCGGGTAATGTAACAGCAATCCTGCAACTCAAAAAAACATTTAGCCTAATGATGCCCAGGAGTTCGTTAGCGACGACCGCGGACGGCTCTGTCCTGCGGACAGTTGGATCAGTAACAACTCCTGCACCAACCACAACACCACTCCGGTTACCTGGGGTGATGGACGCAGAAGGGAGAGTGGACGAATCGAGGCTGCGAATGCACATTTTCAAAAACGGTAAATGAAAAATCACGTAATTTCTTCGATAATTAAGCTCTTGAATGTCCATCGACCGTATAAATCCGTAATTACAATTTAATTATCTCAAACCACTGAGTAATTTCCGGATTAAGTTTATTTTTCGTGGTGCAGTAAACACTTTGGGAGTGCTTTTATTTATTTTGTTTATTAGGTTTCAAAAGCTCATTAAAAACGATGTCCTGATTTGTTTATTAGCTACCCGACCGCAGCAGTCAACAGTCAAGTGACGCTTTGCCTGAGGAGCAAGCTCTGTGCAATAGGCAAACTATTCACAAGGAGTCCGAAGTCTAACCTTCAGAAAACCCTAAAGCAAAGGGTTCCCAGCATGACTATTTTAATCCCACAATGACTTTACAGTTATAGGACAAGCAGTTGATGTTCAATGCCAGAAGGTTGATGTTTTCTCTGCCAGAAGGTTTGCATGACCCCATGCAGTGAACTGCCTGTCTCATATGTGTAAAGCCATTGTCAGTAATAGTCACGTGTGAGTGAGACCTTCTTATCCAACCGAAAGTCTTGTGTGTAGAGAATCAATAATTCCTGTCAAATCACCAGTCATGATGCTGTCCACATTGCACACACACACAGTAGCCGTGAGGTCCCAAACAGATTGTGTGAGGGTGGGCAGTTCTGTACAAAACAGGAATGTAGGAATGCTCATTGGCAAACAGTCTGTCAGCAGGATGGAGGAGATGTTTGTGTAAAAACAGCTGCATCTTTAATAATAATAATAATAATAATACATTTTATTTGTATAGCGCTTTTCCAGGACACTCAAAGTCGCTTTACAGAGTCAAGTATTCATTCAGACCCAGTCATACCGGTGGTGCAGAAGCGAGGCTGCCAATTCGCGCCATACGGGCCCTCTGACCACCAACATTCATTCAACATTCATACGCATTCATACGCATGTCTTTATGATCTTTCTCATCCGTTGTGGTCCATAGAGGAGAGACAACAAGCCTCATAAACTGTAACTTTGGTGTTCCAGTAACCCAACATGTCTGTGTGGGTCGCTTTTGTCATGCTGAAAGACTGTGGCAGAGTCTTGAAACTTTCTTCGCACGCAGGGTACAAGACAGACACTCCAAGGGACCATAGGGGCTACTCCCACATCCTTTCAGAAGTCACTAATCAGGGAACACATCACAGTGAATCTATCACGAGCATGATCCGGATTCAGGAATGTGGAAAATCTTTCTCTCTCTCACTCAGGCTCTCTTTCTCCCTCACTTGTCCCCCCCCCCTCTCTCTCCTTCTATTTCTCCCTCTGAGTAAACCTCTCTCCAGCTTTACTAGTGGGTTGTGTTGCAAAGCATAGCCTAATGTTCCCTTTGAATGAAAGAATGACAGCATGAAAGAGAAGAAGGTTGATGTTTACCTTGGATCAAGGGTTGTTTTTCTCTCAGATTCCCAAAGTTTATTTAAGCCTTTAGGTTGGCTAAAAGGGATAGACCAAGATACCATTGATCCAGTCCATTACAGTAGCCTGTCAATTGCCTTAGTGAAAAAGCAACAGCATTTCTCTGTGCCAGCATAGTGGGCATGATAATAGTACTGTTTGGTACCGGAGGCCATTCGAAGTTGTTGACTCTGTCTGTCCAGGTGGTGTGTCTCCCACAGAGCGTGGCCTGGTGTGGCGTTTCCTGTTTGGGATGTACCCCTGCAGCTCCAGCGCTCTAGAGCGCCCCCTGCTGCAGGAGCAGCTAGCCGTCCGCTACCAGGTCATGAAGAGGAAGTGGCAGGAGCTGCTTCCTGATTCCATCCGGCTGAGACTTAACGGCACTGATGGTATTGTTCTCTATCTTGAAAGTTTCACTTTTCCTGAAAAGCTGTGTTTAACTATTTTCTACTTCTGACTCCCTTTCTCCTTTGTTCCCTGTTCTACGTTTCAGCTGAGTTGGTGGACGCGGTGCGCTACTTCGACCAGAGGCAGGCCCAGGCCCAGCAGCAGGACCAGCAGGAGGAAGTCAGAGACAAGCTAGCCTTCCTGGAGCTCCAGGCACAGGTCCACACAGGATGTCTTTACCTTGGTCCAATTTGCTGATTGTGGTTAGGGTTCTTCAACTGTTTGCTGAACTTACTCATGCTTTAACTAGCTCTAACTGAACCAGGACATAGACGGTTCAAGTCAATAAAGTGTGTTTGTCATTCCCACGCCTGTTGTGTGTAAGACTATGTCACATTCTTTTTCTGACAGGTAACACTACTTTTATTGCCCCTTTATAAACGCCAGCATTGATGGTGTTGAAGTGTGTTTGGTGAGTGTGTGTGTCCTTGATGGCTGACGCCTCTCTCTCTCTCTGCTCTCTGTCCTCAGGTGTTGTTTGAGCGGGTAACCTTTGACCTTGAGGAGCTCCAAGAGGCTGTTCGGATCATTGACAAGGATGTGCCTCGAACGGACAGAGACCTGGACTACTACTTGTGAGTAGCAGTGAAGTTATCGTCCTCTTGTCCAGAATTGACCAGGGCACCCAGAAGCTCTTAACGGTAAGAGCTTCTTAGGAGCGTTCTAAGAGCGTTCTAGAGCGCTGTTAAAACGTTCCTAAGGAACTCTTAGCGTTAAGAGCTTCTTAACGAATCTGGGAAACGCGGCCCAGCTTCACGTGACCACCCCCTCTTCAGCTGTGTCAGGAATGCTTCTGTTCTCGGTCAGAGATCTTTTGCAGAATCTGCTGCGTCAGGCTTTGGTCACTCTTGCTACAAACAACCAGAAATACTTCCAGAGCTTATTGTGTAACAAAGTATGTTTCTGTTGTTTACTACTGAACTGAGTTCCAACTTCTTCCCGCTCCAGATAAAGTAGTCCAGCAGCCTGTTTAGAGCGGATCATTCCGTGCATCTTCTTAACAGTGTATGCAAACAGTTTAAGATTCTGTTCAAACTGTCTCAGGCAGCCAGGAATCAAGTGGGTGAGGGATATTTCAGAGCAGAAACAGGGTCCTCTGTTTACTCTGGGATAAGGAGGCTCTGTTGGTAGAGATTAGTCTTTTTCAGGCATTTGGTGTGACATGCCTTCTTAACATACAGAGCAGGTACATACGACAACTTATTAAGTGAGAGCAGTGATTTCATTTAATTCATTTTGAGAGAGAGAGTGAGAGAGAGAGAGTTGACGGTGTGCATTTTCCATTCAGGGGTGAAGGATCAGGCAATCTCTTGGTGTTGAGGAACATTCTCATCACCTATGCTGCTTTTCACCCAGGTAGGAGGCAGAACACGGCCGTCACGTTTGATCATGAGTAAAGCTTATCTTCCCTGCTGCCTCCACCGACACAAACACCCACACACACAAACACTATCTCTCTCTAACCTCTCTCTGTTTTCACACTTTGACCGCTTGTTTGAACTATTTCTTCTCCTTTTTTTGTCTTTATCACACTTTTTTTCACTTTGTGTCTCGTTTGTCTCTCATTTTCACACCCTTTTGTGTCTTTCTCTAGTTTCAGTTTTGATGCGGATTGTAATGATGCATGTAGTTAGAGACATTGTGCGAGTGTTAGAGAGCCCTCTAGTGGCGTAATGACTAAATGCAAGTTTCAAGTTTTTCAAGGTGTACAGAACAACACTAAGCTCCAGGTCAGACTGGGCACTGAAATTCATGGGACAAGACAACACAAAGCAAAGCACTGTGGTAAAGCAGTGTTTCTCAACTGGTCTAACTTCAGGATCCATATTGCTCCTTGGTCATTTAGTCACGACCGGGGGGGGCATGGGGGGTGGGTTCCTGGTGGTGTTTATGATTGGCTGGTAGGTGGCATGTAACTCTGTATAACACGGCTATCAAAATAAAAGCGCACCGTCAGAAGTTAAGCAACTTCCGAAAAGTACAACTATTTTTTGGACGGAGCTGAAACACATGTCTACGACCCTCTCCACACCAGCTCGCGACCCACCAGTTGAGAAATACTGGTTTAAAGCCACACAATACCAGAGATGTATCCGTCTATGTTGACGAGACCCAAAAGAGCATCCTGAACTGATTTGCATGTCATATGATCAAGTGCTTGTATTCCGGACTCAGAGGTCAGTTACGCCCAGGGGATGAACGACTTGTGCAGCCGTTTCCTGGAGGTCATGGACTCTGAGGTGGACACGTTCTGGAGCTTCTCCTGCTACATGGAGAAGTTCTCTAAGGACTTCACGGCGGATGGACTACACAGGAAGATCGGTTTGTTGACTATCTAGTTCTTTACAGATAACAGAAAAGCGACTTGTTGGTGATTAAGTTTAATTTAACTGTATGCAGATAATAGGTGGAGTTTGCTCTGTATGATTTGTGTGTCCATCTTCTGATGTAATCTCCTGTGTTCTGGTGATGATGCCGGTATGACTGTGTTGATTGGCTCTCCGTGCTGTCTCTCAGAGCTGGAGGCGGCGCTGCTAAAGGAACTAGACCCTCAGCTCCACGCCCACTTGGTCACAGACAACATGGAGAGTTTCACCTTCTGTCATAGGTGTGGAACACACACACACATGCACAAACACACACACACATCACACTCATAGACACATATATTTACTCAACGACCCTTTTTAGACATGCACAGTTCTCTTACTAACTGTTATTTACTTTTGCGTAAGTATTTTGCATGTGTGTGTCTGTATGTAGGCCTCCATCTGACCTATGCTGTGTGTGTGTGTGCGTATGTCTGTCTGTGTGTGTGTCAGGTGGCTGCTGCTGGGCTTCCAGAGGGAGTTTGAACACAGCGATGCGCTGCGTTTGTTTGAGATCCTGAGTTGTGACCACCTGGAACTCATCTCACAGCAGGTGGAGCGTGCCCGCTACCAGGAGAGGCTGGCAAGCACACACAGCATAGGTGAGGTTCAGGCCCGCACACACACGCACGTACACACACGTTCACACACACACATGCACGTACACACACACAACATGGTGAGGTGCAGGCCCACACGCACACGTACACACACGCTCTCACACACACACACACAGCATAGGTGAGGTGAGGTGCAGGCCCACACACACACACGTACAGACACACAGCATAGGTGAGGTTCAGGCCCACACACACACGCACGTACACACACGCTCTACACACACACACACACAGCATAGGTGAGGTGCAGGCCCACACACATGCACGTACACACACACAGCATAGGTGAGGTGCAGGCCCACACCACACGCACGTACACACATGCTCATACACACACACAGCGTAGGTGGGGTGCCAACGCACACAGAGCACTAAAGATGTAGTGTCATATAGTGGTGCCTCATTTCTATGTTGTCGGTCTCCTGGTCTAGTTCCAGAGGATAATCTGCTGACGGAGCCCCAGGCCATCAACACAGACTTCACCTTTGAACTCTTCATCTGTGCCACCATCCTGTTGGAGAACAGAGAATCTCTGCTAAGATGCAGGAACGATGTGCAGCTCATCCAGTTCACAAGCAGGTTCGTCCATGAAGCATCTCAGCATCTAGCAAGCAAGCTAGATATAGATTTATAGATATAGATACACACACACACACTCACGGGTTTGTCTCATTCACATTATAACATGTATGTATCATTTACACCAGAAGTTTTTTATAAAGAAAGCATTGGCAAACTAGATATACAGTACCAGTCAAAAGTTTGGACACATTTTCCCATTAAATTGAATGGGAAAATGTGTCCAAACTTTTGGTACGAGTCAAAAGTTTGGACACATCTTCAAGGGAAAACGTGTCCAAACTTTTGACTGGTACTGTATATATTTATACAGACATACGAAAACACATTATGTATCTGTCTCATCGAAAGTGTACAATATACTGTGTATTACTTTGTTTGATGGGTGTCATGCTGTTTTTCCTTGTAGCCTTCAGTGGACTCTCGATCTGAACTTCACCCTGAAGAAGGCCGAGGAGCATTTCTACAACTACTGCAAGCGCTCCGCCTGGGACTACGTGAACGGACACTGCCGGACTCGCAAGAACAAAGACGAACACTTCCTGTACCAGCTCCGTAGCTTCTTCTCCTGAGTCGAGGCGGGTCCAGCTGAACCCAGAAGTTTCAGCTCAAACCTGGAGAAACTGGGGTCCCGACTCACAACAAGAGAGACAGAACAAGAGACTTATCGCCTATAAGACTAGAACCCTCTTAATAGTATTTTAGGTGCACATATCCTGCCAAAAAGTGTTTGCGTTTGTAATCCTTGTGAGTCTATGCTCAGGGAAATATGCTGCTTAACTCCCAATTCCTTCTACGTTGTTGATTTGTTTGTTTTAGTTCATATCTATTTTGAGACATATTTGATTGAAAGAGTTCTATGGAGGAGTAAGTATCAGACACTGTATCAAAATTGTTACGTTGAATACTCACATAGTGGGTGCAGGGTTTGAGTTTGATGTTAAATCCATCCCAGAGAATGTACTTCACCACCTGGGTGGCATTTTGGCAAGAATGGATGAATGTGTTTGACCCTAATCTGGAATTAAAAACCCTGGAAGAAAACAAATCTCCCAGAAAAACGTGGACCAGAGCAGGACCAGTACGGCTGCAACAGGTGTAATGTGTATGTTAATGTACTATAAATGACTTGAGGTGTGCTATCTCATGTAACAGGAGGAGCCCTCCACTGGCTCAGTTCTGTGAAAGAGCAGAGGGGACAGGAGGAGGAAGAAGAGAAGGTGCCCCGGGAGTGGTTGAAGAGCACCCAGTGCTCTCTGTATATTAAAGACAGACGCCACTTAAGTGTCACCGCGTCCAGGAATAGCTTGAGGCATGGACATCTCTCTGGAGCCATGGAAACGCTGACAGGATCTTGCTTAGCTCTGGGCAAATACTTCTTTAAGTATGCTGCACCAGCTGTGTTGCAGGGTATAGGTTTGGTGGTTGGTCTGAGGGATCAGTTGGATCAGCGTAAACTGATGGAATGGTTTTCCGAGACATGGAAAGCTTCTTTTTTCTAAACTTTTTTCAAAACTGGCATTGACTTTTGATGGAATGTGTGTGAGAATCAGAGGTTTTGTCAGTGAATACAGAATCGGTTCTCAATGACCTAAAAAATGATCGATCCTATTGTTATTACAGTACTGCACATGAATGAATAGCGTCAGAAATGTTGTGTGTGAGACATTTTTATCCAAGCAGAGACTTGTGTGTAGAAGCCAACGGGGCCAGGGAAGTGAGAGAACACTGAAAGAGGTTTTAGGTCAGACAGAAAGAAGGGGTGTATTTTCGGTTAGTAACTTGACATTTTATCTTAAGTTTGACACTGTAGAATTTTCTTAGTCACATATCCCAAAAGGGTTTTTATTGTAGGGATTGTTTATGGTGGTCAAAAGTCAACAGTTTTTGATGTAAAAAAATGTTGTTGAGTAAATGTGTTAACTTTATAGGAACACAGTGTCTTTTTGCACTCTATGTGCAATAGCTTTCTTACTTTCTCATGCTTTACACAGACCAAAGGATTGATTTCATGTCGTCTGCACAGTGTGAAATGTACCATGTGAGCCGGTATAATACATTTGCTCTGCATTTCTGGTGGATTTCCAGCTGTGAAAAGCCAGACTTGTCTGTGGTGTTCCTAACTGCATATCTCACAAACCAGCCCAGAGATCATGTGAATCCCATTAGGTGTGCCCCAAACTCACCCCTCATTCATTCTTAGATAGAAGGTACGGTTCAAGTTAGTTCAATAAAAGTATAAAATAATGGGAAGTGTTCAAGATGAATTCAAAGTGCCTCATAGTTGTTGTTTTTTTCTTCGTTTTTTCTTTTTATGCCCTTTGACAACTTTTTGGCAGTTTTCATTCATAGATCTTCGATTACAGCTGAGATTCCCTTGCCCAAGGGAGTTAACAGTATCACTTAAAGGGTACAGAGAGACACATGCCTGGAACTTTCTCTGGGAGAGTCACCTGACCTTTGAAGGAATCTCTCCCGACCGTGTTCAGTGGCTATAAACGCTGAGGATTGGAGACACTCATCCTCTTGGTCTGCCTGTCTACGAGAGGGAGAGGAGTGCTGCAGTGGAACATTGCTGCCGGCTCAGTGTTGAGGGTGAAAATAAAGTTGTAAACTCAGTAATCTCTCAAGTCTTTTCCATCTGACAGAGCAAGGTAAATCCGTTTCTAAGAAGCCATGCACTCGGTCTGCTTTGCTTGCTGGTTGAGAAACTAGACGGGTCAAGCTGGAGGTTGGGCTCCACCGGTCTTGCACAGAAAGAGAAACGCTTGCATGCTTCATGTCCAACAGCTGTTTGGTTTTGACCGAGGGGTGGAACGTGTTGTATCAGCCTAACCCGAGGAAGCTCGTGTCTGCATCAAAAGCTACTGAATGTTCGTCCTGTCGCTCCGCATGATCCTGTGTGTCTGGTCACATGGGTGGCTCAGCGCCAGGCAGGACCCGAAAAAGGCTTTGCTTGTGTCTACTTGTGTCTTTTCTGGTTAGATATGTGGAAGAACACATGGTCTGCCTAACACTGCGACACATCTGTTTCCTCCATTCTTCTTCATTTTTGCAAACACGCACATTATATAAGTGTACATTGTGTAAATGTAATTGTCCTAATCGTTTGAGAGTTTGAATAGGTCAAAAAGGGAAAGGTGGCAACTTGCAACACACTTGGCAACATTGGTAATCACGCTCCAAAACAATCATTCTGGGCCTCACTAAAACCACATGATTTGGTTCTTCTATGACATATGACATATGAGGTAAGCGTGTATGATTCGGGTTGGTTTGACACCAAAGTCCATGAAAACCCTGCTATCTCAAAACTATGTTGCCAAGGTCACAGTCAAGTGTCAAAGAAATTAAATGATTAAATAATGCTGGATTCCCATAGGTTCAATGGTTCCTATTAATAGGATGGGTTTCTGTGACTCACAGAATCCAGCTGTCGGAAAATAACGCTGGTGACTCTTGTGAGATCAATGCGTCACTTTTCATTGGTCCAGTTCTAACACTGGGTTGCCATGGGGCCAGTGCTGCATGGTGGCACCTTGATGGTGTTGCTGTGTTGAGTGTCATGATTAGGTCTCGTTGGCATGGATGGCAGTGCGCCATGATGAACAGCTGATCCCTCAGGGTTACTGCTACTGTGACATAGGACTGTGACACTCTGTGAATGGCGGGGACAAACACTGCACACACAATAATAGTTTTTGATGCAGTTATAGAACATTTACTGGCTCATTCTGTCGTCACCAGTGATTGCTACTGTGTTCTTGATGCAGGATGTCGAAAGGACCAGCAGTAGGCATTGACCTGGGCACCACATACTCCTGTGTGGGCATCTTCCAGCATGGCAAAGTGGAAATCATCGCCAACGACCAGGGCAACAGGACCACTCCCAGCTACGTGGCGTTCACTGACTCCGAAAGGCTGATTGGAGATGCTGCCAAGAACCAAGTGGCCATGAACCCCACCAACACTGTGTTTGGTAAGGCCATCCCCAACAATCATTGTGTATTTCTCAGAAGCTTAACACCAGTCCTAAAACGGGAAGGGAGCCAACTTGTTAAGGGGGATGACCGTGTGCTCTGTGAAACGGACGTTCACAAGAAGCCTCTAGTGGGCGAGTGCGGAACTTGACAAGAGAGGAAAGTGAGATGGGGGAGCCTGCGGACCTGCTGGAGTACTGACGGTTTTACGGTCCTGACAGTTAAACGGCCCTGACAGTTTTACGGCCCTGCTGTTCCTGATGCATCCTGTAGGGGGAGGCTGTACAGTTACAGCTATGAGCAGAGTTCAGGAGGGACACGAGAAACAGTAACTACAGTAGCAGATCATGTCATTGCATTGTCCATCTGATCCAACTATGTGTGTAATGTTTCAATAAACTTTCCTATAGTTCTGTGTACAGCCTCCCCCTATAGGACACATCAGGAACTGCAGGGCCGTAAAACTGTCAGAGTTTAAACTGTCAGTGCTCCAGTGGTGCAAGCTTCCCTTATAGGGTAAAGCTGCCTCTTTTCTGCAGTTACCAGTTTCATCCACATGGGGGTGTACTAGATCAGAAAGTTTCAAGTATTTTATTGTCAGATGCACAGAACAACACTTAGGTCTTAGGTCTTAGGACAAGACCACGGAAAGCAACCTAGCACAACATAACATATAAGTACACAGAACATATATTACATCTATGATAAGCAAAAATATATTAAACCTCCTTATACACAATAATATACCTTATTCAATACAGTATACCAAACCTCTAAATACACATAATACACATTATACCTATACTAACCTTATAAACCTATACTAACCTAAGACAAGTACAATAGTGCAATATTCCGAGGGTTGCCAGGTTATCTAAAAATGTATATATATCCTGTCCATTCAATGCTTTTCTCACTCCTCTCACTGCCCCAGATGCCAAGCGTTTGATTGGTCGTAAGTTTGAGGACGCCGTGGTGCAGTCGGACATGAAGCACTGGCCCTTCAATGTGGTGAGCGACGGCGGCAAGCCCAAGATGGAGGTGGAGTACAAGGGTGAGTTGAAGACCTTCTTCCCAGAGGAGGTGTCCTCCATGGTCCTCACAAAGATGAAGGAAATCTCTGAGGCCTACCTGGGCAAGGTAGGTCACAACGGTCAGCTCTGCTGCAACGATCATCTATGACTGTAAAAACCAAGCTAACGGATACAATTGTCTCCTCAGCCAGTGACAAATGCCGTCATCACAGTTCCTGCTTACTTCAATGATTCCCAACGCCAAGCCACCAAAGATTCCGGGCTCATCGCCGGACTCAACGTGCTGCGTATTATCAATGAGCCCACTGCAGCCGCCATCGCCTATGGCCTGGACAAAAAGGTAATATCCAGAAAAGTCTGAATCCTTGCTCCTGTAAGATAATGAAACATGTTAATATCTCTGTGAAAGACGGGGGTAAAGTTAAAAAAAAACGTTTTACATAAGTGTTAGGCTCATGGATTTATTTTAAGGAAATGACATGTCACACAGATACAAAACACAGTTTTCTTATTTGTTACAGTTATGTATCTACAACTTCATTAACCAATTGTAATTACAGTGCTATTTCTGAGGTTGTTAACATTTGTGACATCGTTAGATAGGCCAAGATGTCCTCTTTAGCAGACAAAAGAAATAAACACCAATGGCAGTTTGGATACTAAATTAGATTCCAAAAACCAATGGCCACTACAGTTTTTTGCTATTTTCTTTTACTCTAGAACGGGTTCTATTCTATACTATATCTGTGCTGTATTGTTTTTCGTTCCAGGTCGGCAGTGAGCGCAATGTCCTGATCTTCGATCTTGGTGGCGGTACCTTTGATGTGTCCATTCTGACCATCGAGGATGGCATCTTTGAGGTCAAGTCCACAGCCGGTGACACCCACCTAGGGGGGTGAGGACTTTGACAACCGCATGGTCAACCACTTCATCGCCGAGTTCAAGCGCAAGTTCAAGAAGGACATCGTCGGCAACAAACGCGCCGTCCGTCGTCTGCGCACGGCCTGCGAGCGCGCCAAGCGCACCCTCTCCTCCAGCACCCAGGCCAGCATCGAGATCGACTCCCTGTACGAGGGAGCCGACTTCTACACCTCCATCACCAGGGCCCGCTTCGAGGAGCTGAACGCAGACCTGTTCAGAGGCACCCTGGAGCCAGTGGAGAAGTCCCTGAGGGACGCCAAGATGGACAAGGCCCAGATCCATGACATCGTCCTGGTGGGCGGCTCCACTCGCATCCCCAAGATCCAGAAGCTTTTGCAGGACTTCTTCAACGGGCGTGAACTCAACAAGAGCATCAATCCTGATGAGGCTGTGGCCTACGGCGCCGGTATGTGACTCAGTCTGCTCCACCCACAACACATTAGACGAATACATATGAGAACTCCACCTCAATATGTGGGCTTCACCCCCAGGAATACTTATATGAAAAGCTCCACCTCCATAGCGGGCTTTTGGAATCCTACTCATAGCCCGTGTTTTCATCCGAATGGTTTCAAACCCAGTTGTCATCCTCCACAGCTGTGCAGGCGGCCATCTTGGCTGGGGACAAGTCTGAGAATGTGCAGGACCTGCTGCTGCTGGACGTCACGCCGCTGTCCCTGGGCATCGAGACGGCCGGCGGGGTCATGACCGTCCTCATCAAGAGGAACACCACCATCCCCACCAAGCAGACCCAGACCTTCACCACCTACTCTGACAACCAGCCTGGCGTACTCATCCAGGTGAGGGCTGGAGACGTCCCAGAGGGCCAGCGGTGGGATCCTGTCGCTGGTGGAGCCTAGCCCTTGTTACATGCGTGTGTAAATAAAGCAGCCAGTTATATCTAAGATGTGAAATACATCAAATTTCCGCTAGGCTGAGCCCAAGGGTCAACAGTCCTACAAAATGGCATACAACTACAATACAAGTTCCTGACTCAAATCAGGATATACTAAACAGAATAATCAAACAAATAATGTTACAAACAGAATATGCCATTACAAGCTAAAACTCACTCTATCCGCCTGGTTGTCTCTAAGGTTTTTGAGGGTGAGAGAGCCATGACCAAGGACAACAATATCCTGGGAAAGTTTGAGCTGACGGGAATCCCCCCCTCACCCAGAGGGGTCCCCCAGATCGAGGTGACTTTCGACATTGACGCCAACGGCATCCTCAATGTGTCTGCGGTGGACAAGAGCACGGGGAAGGAGAACAAGATCACCATTACCAACGACAAAGGTATACCCCTGGAGACGCTTCAGCTTTCCAAGGCTGAAGTCGTTTGAAGCAGCTTCATCTGTTAAACCTGGATGGGAATGTGTGCATGTTACGGAGGGAGAGGTTTCCAAGAATGATTTAGAGGAAGATAAAGAGAGGAAGTAGCAGGCTAAAGGAGACACACACACACACAAGCACACACACACACACTACACACACATGCACACACACACTACATACACACACACACACATGCACACACACACATGCACACACACACTACATAGACACACACACATACACACACATGCACACACACATGCACACACACACACACACTACACACACTACACACACAAACAAACACACGGCACACAACCACACCAGTTTTAGAGTGCCGTTCCTTTCCCAGGACGTCTGACCAAGGAGGATATTGAGCGCATGGTGCAGGAGGCCGACCAGTACAAGGCCGAGGACGAAGCCCAGAAGGAGAAGGTCACGGCGAAGAACTCTCTGGAGTCTCTGGCCTTCAACATGAAGAGCACCGTGGAGGACGAGAAGCTCCAGGACAAGATCAGCCCCGAGGACAAGAAGTCCATCACGGACAAGTGCAACGAAGCGATCGCCTGGCTGGACAGGAACCAGGTAAAGGAAACAATCTCTACTGCGTCATTGTTTAGAAGTGAGGACGTTTCAGGAATACTGAGCAATTTCTCTGCTCGTCTACCCTTCTGCCTCTTCTCTCGCTTTTTCCCCATCGTCCATTTGTCCTTCCTCCGTCTAGACTGCAGAGAAGGAGGAATACGAACACCAGCAGAAGGAGCTGGAGAAAGTGTGCAACCCCATCATCAGCAAACTGTACCAGGGTGCTGGGGGCATGCCAGGCGGGATGCCAGGCGGGATGCCAGGCGGGATGCCAGGGGGGATGCCAGGGGGCTTCCCTGGTGGTGCTGGTGGTGGTTCCTCCTCTGGTCCAACCATCGAGGAGGTGGACTGAACCCTGCAAGTCCACATCAAATAATCTCAGATCCCAACATGACCTCAAACGAATCCCCCACACATGGGCAAACAGATGTTCCTACACCTCATCTAAACAGCTTTCTTCGTTCTGTTAAGAATAAATAAAGCAGTGGGATTCTGAGACGTGTTTTTGTGTTTTGGTTTCTTTTGGACTAGTATTTGATCATATTTATGAGAATTCCTGTTAAAGATGCAATGGAACAATAATAACAAAGAACAGCATTACACGCAAATAAATACAAATAACATGAAAAGAAAAGACCAGAGACTGTGAATAAAGGCTAAAGCTTTAGGATTCTTCTTATATTCTGGAGTGTCTCTTATATTCAGAAATCTATAGT